>JAMXBD010000089.1:1800000-2058140 GCA_024138025.1 Combretum micranthum
ATTAATATTTTAAAAATAATTATGAAAATGTCATCGAAAAAAGTTATTTTCGATTTTAGATAACATGGTTTCGTTTTTTGAAGAGACGAGGTCATAAGATAATTTTTTTTTATGGTATTTTCGTAATTATTTTTAAAAATATTAATATTTTATTCTTTTTCCGGAGTTGTGGTTGAATTTGCTATTTAAGGGTAGTAAAAGAATTTCCTGTGGAGGGCAAAAAAAAAAAAACATACAAGTTTTGACTTTATAATGATGGAAATAGATATTTCCCTCCCAAAAACGCAATAAACCCATAAACCCTTCTCACTCTTCCACCACAGCAGGGAACAGAGCGCCAAAGATGTTCTCATTCGGTTCCTCTTCCTCCTCCTCCTCCGCGTCCACCACCAGCACCACCTCATTCTCCTTCGGAGGATCCTCACCTTTCCCCCCATTCGGATCCTCCACCGTTCCATCCACCGGATTCTCCTTCCCCTCCTCCACCACAAACCCTACCTCCACCACCTCCTCCTCCTCATCCACCCCTCCCTTTTCTTTCTCCTTTCCTTCCGCCTCCGCCTCCGCCGCCGCCGCCACCATCACCACGACCACTCTCTCCGCTCCCACAACCCCCTCCTTATTCGGTGTTTCCACTCCATCCTCCGCCCCCTCCCCCTCCCCCGCCACTGCCACCGCCACCGCCAAAGCCACCGCCACGCCCCTCTTCGGCTCTACATCTGCAGCTCCAGCCCCTTCCGCGGCTGGCTCAATTTCTCCTCTTTTCAGTGCTGCTCAATCAGCTGCTGCTTCTACACCCTTATTCGGCACCCCAGCGGCACCGGCCGCAGCCAGTTCAACCGCCCCGGCCCCATCATTTGGGTCATCTTTGTTTGGATCAACCGCTAATAGTGCTTCTACTACTAGTTCGGGTTCCGGATTGTTTGGAACAGGTTTGTCAACATCCTCACCTTTATTTGGAACAACACTAGCCCTAGGCAGTTCAGTTTCAAGTTCGAGTGCAAATACAAATATTTTTGGTACTCCAAGTAGTAGTACTAGTGTTTTAACAACCACATCGTTTGGTTCTTCTTCGGTTGCGGGTACAAAAGCAAGTACTAGTAGTACTCCTACTGCTCCTTCGTTTCCGAACTTGTTTTCGGTTCGAATTCCGCAGGGACATCATCTCCTTTCAGTGCTTCACCCGGGTTTTCTTTGGCAAAACCTAATTCCACTGCCGCAACAACAGCAACAACAGCGAGTTTCTCGTTCGCACCTACACCCGCTTCTTCATCATCCCAATCCTTCTCTTCCAGCTCCAGCATTGCTGGAACAGCTTCATTCGCAACCCCGGGTTCAAAACCCGCCTTTTCCTTTGCCCCATCCACTGCACAACCGGTTTCTAGCACCACTACCACCACTGTTTCCTCCACTCAGGCTGCAAGTGGTTCTGCAGCTTCATCTGCATTGCCTTCTTTTAGTGTTATTTCTTCTGCTGCATCAAGTTCCACAGTCTTGGGTACTGCGGTTGCCACAGCAGGTTCTTTGGCTTCTGCCGCTAGTACTGCCAGTTCTTTTACTGGGTTTGGAATACCCACTTCTTCGGGAAGTAGTAGTACTACCGAGTTTTTCTCTGTCTACAAAGGTTACAACACCTGCATCAGTTTCAACACAGCCTGGTTTGGCTTCTACTGCTGCCGCAGTGGGTAAGTTTTGAGAGTACTATTTGCATGGAGTTAAAACTACTGTTTTACGAGTATGTAATTTTAGTTATATTGAGCTTGTCTTAGGTATTTTTTGCTATTTTGTAAAGTTTACTTGAATTGCAATCTGTTTGCTGGCTGTTAGATGGAGTTCAACTTTTCATATGATAATCGGAGAATGTGTTTCTGGATGCATTAATAATTTTGGATAAACTGTCATAGCGGAACCCTGAAGGATAAAGGATTACTTTATTCTCTGAGCTGAATTAAAATGGAGCTTCTACTTCCATTCTGTCTATAGTGTTATTTTTTCTTTAGGAAAATTTCTCTCTTGAAATGTTTTGTTATCACGACTTTTTCCACATCTTACAGCCGAAGAAGCAAATTAGTTGAATAGGGCTACTTGTAATTTTCACATGTTGATTGTTTCTGTTATCTGATTTTATTTTTTTATTGTGTTATTTGTTGTGTCTGTTTTTGTGTCTATGTAATGCCAGGGGTCTTTGTGGAAATTGTTGTGGCAATTTACTGGCATAGGTTATGGACAGTCATGGGATGAGTCCTGTAGGAGATGAATGCTGAATTTGTGGAGTTATCGGGGTTAGCAGTGATGTAACTTTGTGCTTGCTGCGTATGTTTTGCTCAATTAATGATATCCAGGATTTCTCCCAAAAAAATTACACCCCTCATTTTATGTGATTTAGGGCTCTCTTATAAGTAGTCTTAAACACCATTATTATTTTTATGAGGTTTATGCTTCTCTCTAGTCGCCCTAACACAGTATAAATATAGGTAACTTCGATAGGAAAAAAGAATAAAAGGAAACACTCAAATAGTGAGGATTTACCCTCATTTGTCTTAGGACAAGGTCACAAATGCGATATAATTTGATATTAGAGATGTATTTTATGGAAAAATTAAGATAACTACGGCAGCAATTTGAAGCGACCCAATAACAGATTGTGATATCATTAGCAATCTTACTTGAGAGGCATTCAGCGTGAACTGCAGGGAGGCAGCAGCCAACGCCAAGGGAGAGGAAGTATTTCACAGTAGTTCTCAAAGTTGGATTTATCTAAATGTGATGGCCGCAATGACCCTCTAGGATGGCCCAGCGGTTGTAAGTATTTTTTCAATCACCAGTAAATAAAGTCAGCGGCTTGCCAAAGGAAAGGAGACGCTCAACTTAGGTTCTTTAAATCGGAGCCCAAGAAGCTTGAATTAAGTCGGGAGAAATTTAAATCAAAGAGAAAAAATATTATGTGTAACATGTAGGGAGAACTTTCCAAGCCTAGGCAGGTAGGGACCGTGACAAGCTATCAACAAGCTATCAGCGCTTCTTGCAGCTGTTAGCCCAAGTGATGGATCTTTCTCCACTAGAGGATGTGGCTATCTTTGTAATTGGCCTAAAGGAGTATATTGTGGAAGTAAAGCTGCACCGGCCCAAAGATATTAATCCGACTATGGGGTGGTCCACTTGTTTGAGGGGGGCTGTCGCTGAATAAGATTCTGCCAACAGTAAGAAAATGGAGGCTGGAGGCAGCCAGAGGAGTTGAGTGACCTATATAGGGATGCTGACCCAAGCAGAAACGGAGGAGCAAAGGGTTAAAATGGCTATGTTTCAATGCAATGAACCATTCTTAGCGGGACACATTTGTAAAATGTTGTTTTGGCTGAAGTGTGTGGGGGAGCAAGAAGAAGATGGCGTTGCAGCTAAAAAGTTTAAGGATGGGGAGACCGAAGGAAAAATAGAAATTCGTGTGAGGTCATACACAATCTGGAAGAAGGGTGGCTTTTTTGGTTTGTTTCGGTGATTGATGTTATCACCCTTTTTTCAAATTTTTACAGCCAAAGAAGCAAACTAGTTGAACAAGTTTGTTTATAATTTTCACATGTTGGTTATTATTATTATTTAGTGTTTTGTAGTTGTGTCTATTTTTCTGTCCTTGTGTCAGTTGTCTTTTGTGCAAGTGAAGTAGTGGGAAGTTGTGAATTGTTGTGGCAGTTTGCTGGCCTAGATCATGTGCAATCTTGGGATGTGTCATGTAGGAGATGAGTATTAATTTTGTGGAGTCATTGGGGTGAGCTGTTATGTGCTCTTCTTGGCCCTCCTCCTTCTCATCAGACCACCTTTTCGCTCCTCTTCCTCCCAAAAAACCTTCGGTTTCTTCTCCCTCCTCTGCATCCTCCACAATCCTCTCCTATACATATTGATACACTACTAAGGGTCCATAGGCCTTTCCTAAGGGTCTATAGTAGGAGAATTAAGTGTTAGGTTGGGGTATGGGTGTGTTTTGTAGTGTAAATGTGCTGTGTTGAATTGGATTTGTTGTGCTGTGTGTACTCTCGTGTGTTAGTAATAGAGTAGTACTCTGTTTTGCTTTGGTGTTGATGTGGATATTAGTTAGTTAGAAGAAGACTTGAAGTATAAATAGATTTGGTTAGTAATAGAAGGGCAGAGAAAAAAATTACAAAAGTGAGAGCATGGGGATTGTTGAATCTTGGAAAACCATTTTGGTAAGCTTTAATCTCTTGAAGTTTATTGTTTGATTTTCGGCTTGTCTTTATTCTTTTTTTTCTTTTATTTTTTTTACGGTTGTATCAATTGGTGGTGTTTGTGGGAAAAATAGGGCCAAACAATGATGGGAATGAAAACTCGAGTGGATTCATTGGAGAAAGAAATTCGTGTGATTGGCGATTAAATGCGAGGAGTGTGTCGGAGTTGCAACAACAAATTAGTGATGTCAATAAGAAAATAAGCACCTTCGATAGTTCAATTACTAGTATTCAATCAATGCTTCAAGATTTTTGGAGAGAAGATTGAAGGAAAGAAACAATGAAAGGATTGGTAGAGTCTTCCTTAGTTAGGAATACTATCGAACAGGTGGTGGATGGTAAGGTAGTGACTGACTTCGGTGATGATTTACTTAGAGATGAGGAGTATCAAAGGGATGTTGAAAATGTAACTATTCTAGAGTTTGACGGAACAGATCCGGTGCATTGGATAACCCTAGTGGAACAATATATTGAGATTTATCAAACAAAAGCTGATTGGAAAGTTCCATTAGCTTCGATATACATGAAAGGCCGTACTGTCTTTTGGTTAAAAATGCTGAAACGTCGAATGCCACAATTGGATTGGAATGTATTTGAAAAAGCAGTGATAATTGATTCACACTATTTAAGAATTGGGTTACATGCCTATTTATACAAAGATGAATAACAAATGGATAACAATCCTGCTGATATCTTGCTAACTACTTGATAATAATCTATAAATATTCTAAGAATAATCTACTCCTTAAAATAAGCAATAGATAATGAACAACTAGATACTACGTTATCCTTTGAAGATATTATGGGATAATATCATATATTACAACACCCCCCTTAAGCTGGTGTATAGATTCCACATGCCCTGCTTGCTGATGAGTTCTTCAAAGTGGCCCTTGACTAAGCCTTTAGTCAGTACATCCGCTTCTTGCTGCTTACTTGGTACATAGACAATGCAAATGGTTCCATCCTCAATTTTTCTTTGATAAAGTGTCTATCTATCTCCACATGCTTGGTTCTATCATGTTGAAGGGTTATCTGCAATACTTATAGCTGACTTATTGTCACTATATAGCTTCATTGGGCTAGTCTTGTGAAGTTGCAGCTCCTCTAATAAGCGTTTGATCCATAACAGTTCACAAATACCTTGAGCCAAGGCTCTGAATTCAGCTTCAGCACTACTTTGGGCTACCACATATTGTTTTTTGCTTCTCCAAGTTACTAGATTACCCCAGACTTTTGTATAATATCCTGTAGTAGATCTTCGGTCTTCAATTGATCCTGCCCAATCAGCATCAGTGAATGCTTCTATACTCTTCTCTTCATTTTTCTTAAAAAGTAAACCATTACCAGGTGTTCCCTTAAGATATCAAAGAATTCTATATGCTGCCTCTAAGTGTTCTTCAAGAGGGTGATGCATATATTGACTTACCAAGCTGATTGCAAATGCAATATCTGGACGGGTATGAGACAAGTAGATTAACTTGCCCACAAGTCGTTGATATCTTCCTTTGTCCACAAGCTTTCCATCACTTCTGTTCTTATTTTTGGCCTTTGGTTCCACTGGTGTTAGTGCTGGTTTACAGCCTAGCATCCCTGTTTCTTTTAACAAGTCAGTTATATACTTCCTTTGTGAGACTGAGATTCCTTTTTGGCTTCTTGCAATTTCCATTCCTAGGAAATATCGGTTGACCAAGATCCTTAACTTCAAATTCTTGAGCCAAAAATTTCTTAAGTCTCTTCAGTTCTTCAAAATCATTACCAGTTAGATTATATCATCAACATAAACAATTAAGATGGCTATTTTACCTCTGTGTGAATGTTTGAAGAACAAGGTGTGGTCGGATTGTTCTTGTGTGTACCCATGTCTCTTAATTACTTGGTTGAAGCGCTCAAACCATGCCGTGGGGATTGCTTCAGCCCGTACAATGATTTCTTTAAGTAACACACTTTCCATCCCCATATTTCTCTTGGAAACCCGGAGGAACTCTCATAAACACCTCTTCTTTTAAATTCCCATTCAAAAATGCATTCTTAATGTCAAGCAGTTCTAGAGGCCAATCAAGATTGGCTGCAACCGAGAGTAAAATTCTGATTGTATTAAGTTTAGCCACCGGTGCAAAGGTTTCCATGTAGTCTACTCCATATGTTTGAGTAAACCCCTTTGCTACTAAGTGTGCTTTATACGTTTCAATGGTTCTATCGGCCTTGTACTTTAGGCTAAAGACCCATTTGCATCCACAATGTTTGTTCTGTGGTTGACTTACAATCTCCCATGTCTTATTTTTCTCCAAAGCCATCATTCTTCTACTGCCTCTTTCCATTTTGGTTGCTGAAGTGCTTCCTCAATAGATCGTGGTATAGGTATTGCATCAAGCTTGGTTGCAAAGGCTCTATATTTTGGAGTCAACTTGCTAAAGCCCAAGAAATTGGAAATTGGATGAAGAGTGTGCTTCGTACTCCCTTTCTTTTAGCAATAGGAGGATTTGGTTCTGTTTCAATATTATCAGAAGCAAAGGGAATACACTCTTGATTATTTTCGTTGGGAACTAAAGGCTCACTTACCCGATTGACTGCCTTTGGTTCGGATTCTTGGTTGGCAGGTTCTGTAGGGGGCTGTTACCATTCGTTGGTGTAAGTCGTGTGTAAGGATCACACGTTCGGTTCCACAATTGTTAGCTTCTTTGGCTTGTCGGAAGTCATGGTAGTGAGTGGCACTATACGAGGATTTTTTGGGATAAGAGAAGGCAAGCAAGTTTCCCAAAAACATGCTTCTGTCATAGTGGCCCCTGAAGCAAAGTGTTGGGATAGAAAGGTTGAGACTCGTGGAAGGGACATCTATGGATACATACAGCCGCTTGGTTTGAGGATTATAACATTTGTATCCCTTTTGTGTAGATGAATACCCAAGAAAGACACACCTATGAGCTCGAGGCTCAAGCTTGCTTCGCATCTGACTTGGAATGTGGACATATGAGACACATCCAAACGTTTTTAGGGGAAGAGTAGACCGTAGGTGGGTGTGAGCATAGGTTTTCATGAGAAGAGACAAGGGCGTTTGATATTGTAGGAATCGTGAAGGCATACGGTTGATCAAATAGGCAGCGGTTAATACCGCCTCTTCCCAGAAGTGTTTGGGACAGAAGTAGTAAACATAAGGGCTCGGGCTACTTCTAATAAGTTCCTATTTTTCCTTTCAGCAATCCCATTTTGTTGGGACGTTCCAACACATGAGCTTTGATGAATAATCCCATGAGATTTAAGATAATCTCCTAAGACCGTGTTGAAGTATTCGGTCCCATTATCAGTATGAAGGATCCTAATCTTGGCATTAAACTGTGTTTTGATCATGGAATGAAAATTTTTGAATGTATTTGCAGCTTCAGACTTATCTTTAAGTAAATATACCCAACATATGCATGTATGATCATCAATAAATGTAATGAACCATCTAGTATTAGATATATTTTGAACTCTAGATGGACCTCAAATGTCACTATGAATTAGTGAAAGGTTGAGATTCTTTATAAGGACGAGATTTAAAACTAGTACGAGTATGTTTTGCAAGTTGACATACTTCACAATGAAACGAGCTTAAACATTTATTCTTAAACAAGGAAGGAAACAAATGTTTTAAATACTGAAAACTAGGATGACCTAATCTATAGTGCCATCTCATTATTTCATCACAGCTAGAAGCTATACAACCAGTAGCTAAACCTTTATTGTTTTGAACTTGGACGGGCGCTTCAACATCAAGATAGTACAGCCCTCTACATTTATTCTGCACTCCCAATCGTCCCGAGGTCGCTCCTGAAATTCACAACCAGAAGGTAAGATTTTGGCAACACAATTTTGATCATGGGTAAGTTTGCTTATAGAAATCAGATTGCATGAAAGGTTAGGAACATGGAGGACATTACGTAGGATAAGATAAGGTGAGAGGCGGATAGTTCCTTTTCCAGCAACAGTAGATAAAGAGCCATCTGCTATTTTGATTTTGAAATTACCTGAGCATGGGCTATAGGTATTAAATTGTTGGGATTGACCAGTCATGTGGTTGGAGGCTCCGGAGTCAATAATCCAAGGTGAAGTAGCATCAATTGTGAAGGCAGTGGGTAATTTACCATCAGCAATTGTAAGTGCATTAGATGGAGTACCTGGATTAGTGGTGGCGTGGTAAGCTAAGGTAGAGGACTGGGGTTCTGGAGCACGACTTAGGAGACGTTGAAGCTGTTCTACTTGTTCAGGGGTGAATGGATTTTGACTAATTTGTTCCGCAATGTACCCACGTGATCCTGATGGGTGTCTAGGTTTCCAATCAGCTGGTTTCCCATGTATCTTCCAGCATGTTTCCTTAGTGTGGCCCTTTTTAAGACAATGCTCACACCAAGGCCGTTCTCGTCGGGCTCCACGGGTGTCACCAGTGTTATCACTCTTTCGGGTTGCCAAGGCTGAGTGATCACTTTCAGCATTTGGAGAGGAGCCAAGCATGACACGCCTATGGCTCTCTTTCCGTCGTACCTTTGCAAAGGCCTCTCGAATGGATGGTAAAAGGGTTTTCCCAAGGATGCGTCTACGTACCTCATCTAGATCTGTATTCAAACCATATAAAAAATCAAACAACCGTTCCTTACTCACCATTTTCTTGTACAAGAGTGCATCCTCGGTGCACTTCCAGTCTGCATCACAAAATAAGTCGATCTCTTGCCAGAGATTGTGAAGGATACTATAATATTGAGTCACGGTCAGACTCAATTGTTTTTGATCCCAAAGTTTCGATTTAAGTTCGAACACTTGGGCAAAGTTTTCGAGGTTGGAGAAAGTTTCCTTCACAGCATCCCATACTTCCTTGGCCGTAGCGAGGAAAAGATACGTTCGCCCGATCTCAGCCTCCATGGAATTAATCAACCAAGCCATGATCATGGAGTTTTCGGAGTCCCATTTCTGATACTCAGGACTTCCGACTTCTAGTACTTTGATTTCCCCTGTGAGGTATACCAGGCGTCCTCTTCCACAAAGGTACAAGGTCACGGACCGTGACCATTGTAAAAAATTGATCCCATTCAGTTTGTGAATGGTGATCGGCATTGAGGGATTTTCGAGGCTCAAGGGAGGAGTAACAACAGCCATGGTTGTCTCATTATTCTTGGCCATTGCGAATAATTTTAGGTCAGAGGGTGGCTCTGATACCATGAAAAAGTAGTGATAATTGATACACACTATTTAAGAATTGGGTTACATGCCTATTTATACAAAGATGACTAACAAATGGATAACAATCCTGCTGATATCTTGCTAACTACTTGATAATAATCTATAAATATTCTAAGAATAATCTACTCCTAAAAATAAGCAATAGATAATGAACAACTAGATACTACATTATCCTTTGAAGATATTATGGGATAATATCATATATTACAACAGTATTGAAATAGGAGCTATTGTTGCGATATGGTGGACAATCGGCTAGTAATCCTTATGAGAGTTTGTCAACTCTTCGACATACCACTTCCATTGCAGCTTATATTGAGGATTTTGAGGCTGTTACATCTCAAGCACCTAAAATGATGGAATTGCAGTTGTAAGGTATCATCTTGGAGGATTGCGAGAGGATATTTTAACGCGGGTAAAAACTTTGAAACCTCTTTCTCTTGCGGAAGCTATAGAATTGTCTTTGAATATTGAAAAAGAATTTGAGCATGGCATTTTTCAATCACATTCTACTAGGACTGTTGAATCTGAAAGGATTTATAGAAATGATAATATTTCTTTGAGCGTGTCCCCTATTATGCCTAGTTATGCCTAGTTATGGTGTGGTTTCAGAAATGCCAAATTCTTATTCATCCATGCCTTCTTATGTGCAAACCTCTTCGTGGAGATCTTCTAATAGTGGATAGGGAGGTAATACGTGGTTTTATAAGAAGATGAATGGGAGCAAGACTATGACTCAACCTACTATGAGTTTAAATGTAGGTTCTAATGTTGCTAGTGTTAGAGGATCTTGTGTGAGTAGAGGAAAGACTACTAAACAACTTTCTTATTCTGAATATTTGGATAAGAAGAAAAGAGGAATTTGTTTCCATTGTGGTCAACCTTACAATCCTAATCATAAGTGTCCTAACAAAACTCTTTGGGTTATAATCCTTGAGGATGTAAGTGATGGAGTTTTTGAGGATTGGGTGGAAGTTAATGGAGAGAAAGTTGCTGGATAGCAAACAGATACTTTTATTATGGCTGATCCGAGCATTGAGCTATCCTTGCTTGCTTTAAATGGATTTAATGGACTGAAAACTATGAAGTTTCAAGGGAAATTGATACATCATGATGTTACTATTCTAGTGGATGGTGGAGCAAGTCATAATTTTATATCAAAACGGCTAGTACAGCACCTGGAACTCCAAGTGAATACCATTATGCCATTTTCGGTTAAGCTAGGAGGAGGACATTTTATTCAATCTAGAGGTTTATGTAGAGATTTAAGGTTGCAAATTGATGAGTTTCATGTTATGGTTTCTTGCTATGTTTTAGAATTGAGAGGAATTGATGTTATTTTAGGAGTTGCCTGGTTACAAACTCTTGGAGAAATAAAAGTTGATTGGAACTTAATGACGATGAAAATTCCTTATCATGAAAAAGAGATATTGCTTTGTGGTGATCTTACTTTACAAAAATCAAGTGCTAAGCAGTTGAGTGATGGTGATGAATGCAGATTATTGTGGCAGCCTGAAATGGAGGTGAATGTTGCTGAGTCAGGCCTCGTTTGTTTTGAGGGAAAGTATTTGTTAATGAAAATAGTTTTTTCTTGAAAAAGTTTTGCGGAAAAGTAGCATAGTTTCAAATGCTTGGCTAATTTTAAGAAAATACTTTTTCTTTATTTATAGTGTCAAGATAACTCATATATTTTAAGTGTAAAAAATGAAAAAAAAAAAAAAAATATATATATATTATAATGAGAAATAAATCTTCTTAAAAGAAAAATATTTAAAAAATTAATAATAAATATTTTTGGATGGTAATGATTGATAGATAGACTTCTAAATCGATGGAAAAATGACTTACACATTTTTATCCCATAAGTCGTTTTCCAAAAATAAACTATGGAAAGTTTATATTTTCCAAAACAAGTTAAAATGTTCATTAGTTGTCCTAATTTTTTTTTAAACAAACATGGAAAAATGACGAGAAATTTTCTTGAAAGATTGAACAAACGGGGCCTTAGTTTCACTTGATCCTCAGGTAGATGCTATATTGAAGGAGTATGCTGATGTATTTGAGACTAAAAATATCTTACCACCTTAGGATTACTGATCATAATTCCATTAAAGCAAGGGGTTGGGCCTATTAATGTGCGGGCATATCATTATGCACAAATTCAAAAGGACAAAATTGAGAGTTTAGTGAAGGAAATGCTTAGAGCTGGAATTATTCATGACAGTTCTTCTCCTTTTTCTAGTTGTCTTTTTAGTAAAGAAAAATGATGGATCATGAAGATTTTGTGTGGATTATCGTGCTTTGAATGAAGCTACAATTCCGGATAAGTATCCTATACCGGTGATTGAGGAGTTGGTAGATGAGTTGTTTGGAGCTATTGTCTTCTCTAAAATTGATTTAAAAGTGGGTTATGATCAAATTCGTGTATTTTCAAATGATATTCCTAAAACTGCTTTTAAAACACACCAAAGCATTATGAATTCTTGATGATGCCTTTTGGCCTTGCAAATGCCCCTGCAACCTTTCAATCAACCATGAATGATTTGTTTGGCCCTTATTTGAGGAGTTCTGTGTTGGTGTTCTTTAATCTTGTTTATAGTGGGAATATGGATAAGCATTTGGTCCACTTGTGCATTGTATTGGATTTGTTGAGATGCCATCGGTTTAGTGCCAATAGGAAGAAGTGTGTTTTTTTAGTCGATCATTCTTGGAATATTTGGGTCATGTCATTTTTGCTGAGGGAGTAGCTATGGATCCCGCCAAAGTTTAGGGTGCGTGGTTTTCTTGGCTTGTCGGGTTATTACCACAAGTTTATTCGCAATTATGAGAAGATAGCTTGGCCATTAACTAATCTTTTGAAGAAAGATGCTTTTGAGTGGAACGATTTGGCCTTGGAATTTTTTCGAGCTTTACAACGAGCTTTAGTTCAAGCCCCTGTTTTGGCTATGTCAAATTTCCAACAACCTTTTATTATTAAAAGTGATGTCTCGGAGACTGGTTTAGGGACTGTTCTAATGCTAAATCAGCGTCCTATAGCTTATTTTAGTAAGGCTTTATCAGATGGGAATTTGATGAAATCCACATATGAAAAGGAGCTTATGGCATTGGTATTGTCTTTCAACCATTGGCATCCTTATCATTTTGGATGGAAATTTATTGTTAAGACTGATCAGAAAAGTCTTAGGCACTTATTAAATCAGTGCGTCACTATGCTAAATCAACAACATTGGTCAGCTAAGTTGCTTGGATATGAGTTTGATATTCATATAAAGATGGAGGAGAAAATAGAGCCGCTGATGCGCTCTCTAGACAATTCGATGAAGGTGAATTGATGGATATTTCAGGTCCTATTTGGACTGATATGGATTCAATACGAGCTGATGATCTAAAGGATTCTTTGTTATTTGCTAAGATTCAGTTGTTGCGAAATGGCAAAGAGGCTAGTCGTGGATTTCATCTGATGCAAGATACTTTATACTATGAAAACAGGTTGGTCATTCCTCCAAGTTCTCATTGGGTTCAACTATTTTAGCATGAATTTCATTCTTCTCTTGTTGGAGGCCATGCTGGTTTTGTTAGAACTTATAGGAGGTTGGTTGCTCATTTGTATTGGGTTGGTATGAAGAGTGATGTTGCTAAGTTTGTGGCTTCTTGTGCGGTTTGTCAACGTTATAAGGTTCAAACTTTGGCTCTAGCAGGGCTATTGAACCATCCTCCTATTGCAAATGCGATTTGGGAGGATATTTCAATGGATTTTCTTTCTGGTTTACCAAAGTCTAATGGCTTTGATGTTATTTTTGTGGTGATTGATCGTTTTTCCAAATATGTGCATTTCATGTTGTTGAAGCATTCTTATTCGGCTAAGATTGTGGGTGAGGTGTTTATGAAGGAAGTGGTACATTTGCATGGTTTCGCTAGAACCATTGGGATTGATGGGCATTCCTTGTTTGTTAGTGGATTTTGAAAAGAGCTCTTTATTTTGCAAGGCACTCGACTACATTTTAGCATGGCTTATCATTTGGATACGGATGACCAAACCGTAGTGTCCAAGATGTTTTGCTTAAAATTCCTCGAACCTCGGCAAATTGGATTAGCTGGGCGGAATTTTCTTACAACACTTCCTTTCATTCTTTAGCAGGTATGGCGCCTTTTGAGATTGTTTATGGGCGTCCACCACCATCCTTACCACTTTTTGTATCAAAGGAAGTGTTGAATCCTACTTTGTATTCAACTTTAAGCTCTAGAGATGAGATATTGTGTTGTTTAAGAGTGAATTTGGAGCGTGGACAGCCCCGTAATTGTTCTCTTGCTAACAAGAAACGTTGAGATGTTGAATCTAAGGGGGGTGATTGGGTTTTCTTGAAGTTAGGGCCTGCTTTACAAACTCGGATGGAGGCTAAATCTAGTTCTAAGTTGGCTCCGCATTTTTATGGGCCATTTTAGATTGTAGGTAGAGTGGGTAATATGGCCTACAAATTGAACTTTCCTGCTCATTGCAAAGTCCAATCGGTTTTTCATGTTTCTCTCTTGAAGAAGTCCCATGGTTCATTTCCAATTTTGCAAGATTTACTTGAGGATTTGGCTTTGGACATGGCTGAGGAGGGGTCCTATCCAATCCAATTATTGGGTTGATGGTTTGAGTTATGTGGTGGGATGGAAGTCCTCAATTGTTGATACATTGGTCGGATTCTATGGTTGATGACGCTTCATGGGAAGAGGAAAACTGCAATTCAGCTCCAATTTCCATATTTTATCCTTGAGGACAAGGACATTGTTCATGGGGGAAGTATTGATACACTAAGAGTCCATAGGCCTTTGCTAAGGGTCTATAGTAGGAGAATTAAGGGTTAGAGGTTAAGGTGGGTATGTGTTGTGTTGTGTAGTGCAGTGTAAATGTGCTGTGTTGGTGTTGTGTTGAAGCGGAGTTGTTGTGCTGTGTGTACTTTGTTGAAGCTTCTGTACAGTTGTGCTGTGTGTACTCGTGTGTTAATGCTAGAGTAGTACTCTGTTTTGCTTTGGTGCTGATGTGGATATTAGTTAGTTAGAAGAAAACTTGAAGTATAAGTAGATTTGGTCAGTAATAGAAGGGCAGAGAAGAAAAATTACAAAAGTGAGAGCATGGGGATTGTTGAATCTTGGAGAACCATTTTGGTAAGCTTTAATCTCTTGAAGTTTATTGTTTGATTTTCGGCTTGTCTTTATTCTTTTTCCTACGGTTGTATCACATAATGCCTCAACCAAACCTTATGTTGCTTCTGAGGTTGATTGCTCCCTTTTTTTTTATCTTCTTGTCGTGGATGGTGATGGTTTGGTGGTGGCACCGGTACTGGAGGTGGCCAAGTACTATGCTAGCTTATGGACGAATACTTCTATTGGTTGTTTTCTTGGTAAGGATATTCCTTTTCCTATTGTTGACGAGATTGCTCATGCTTTGTTGGATTGGTATTATGTGTAAAGTATTGAGCAATGACAAGGGTACAGTCCTTTTCAAATTTGGAGATGACAAACAAATTATGAGGATTTTCGAAAGTCCTTAGTATTTTGTTGGTCGTTATCTTACTCTTCGACAATGGGAAATGAGGATGTTTTCACCGAGCAGTGAGTTCGATTCTTTACTTGTTTGGGGTAAACTTTGGAATATACCTATAGAATTTTTTCATAAGCAAAGTGTTTGTTATTTTGCAAGACGTCTTGGAAAACCTTTAGTATCTAACTCATTTACAGCTTGATAAGATAGAGTGAGCTTTGCTCGTGTTTGTGTTGAAATGGGTGCTAATAGTGATATTGTAAATGTAACATGGGTCAAATGTGTTGATGGAATAAAGATTCCTGTGATGGTTGAATGCCAAAGGAAGCCTCTAGCTGTTTTGAGTGTGGGGTATTTAGACATTTTATTGTTGCTTGTCCTTTAAAGATATTAAGGCCTTTGCATGATTTTGATATATCAAACGAATGGTTAATTTTTATTAGTCTCATAATATTATTGAAAATATACTGGGTAAATCTTTTCTTATCCTTTACTTTCTTCTTTGTTGATATGATCTTTGTTAATAAGTTATAATGGCTTTGTTTTTATCTTGGTCCTCTTCCTCACTTTGTAGTGTTTCTGGGATGGTAAGCATCTTTCTTAGGAATTTATATTAAAGATTTTATCTGAAAATGTCATATGGATGCTCATGATTATGGGACAACATCTGTAGGTGTTTCGGCGCCAACTCCCTCAACAACAACTGCCAGTGCCAGTACTTCTGCACCTCCGACCTCTTCCGCTCTTACTGTTGCTTCCAGTAGTGGGTCTGTAAACTTTGCCTTGTTATTCCTTCCCTTTCCCTTCAGTATTGGAATTTTAATCTAGTCTTTTCATGCTCTCCAGGAACTTGGGGATAGTGTTTTTAAGCCAACATTTCAACTTTTCTTGTCTTCATCGATTTGGTTCGACTAATATTCTGTTGAAAATTTGTTTGTTTATGTTTTCTGTCTCAATACATCTTCGATTTCTCTCTGTGTGCCATTTGTTGTATTAATTAGGGCTGCATATTCAATGGTCTGCACTTCCATTCCTTAACAGTATTTTTTGGTTTTGTGCAGAAACCATGCAACCCTTAGTTCTTACTAGTAGTGGGCTGTTTATTTTTAATCTCATATCAGCATGAGGTTTTGTTGCAACTTACTTTTTTGTATATTTATCCTTTCTAGGACAACTGCAACTAGTAGCACCACGCCTGCTGCACCGAAATTACCATCTGAAATTAGTGGAAAGACTGTTGAAGAGGTATCTTTCTTCATTTATGCTTTTTTGTATGGCTAAAGGGTCATATAGGGATGTTATAAGAGGACACTCATATTTTTGCTTCATGTATGGCTAAGAGGGCAATTTTCTTGTGGTGAAAATTGCTCTACCTACATTAGCTTGATTTCATTTCAGTTGCACTTCCATAAGGAGGAAATTTTTTGTTAACATATTCTCAATATCATCGGGCAGAATCCTATTATAGTTCTCTTTCTAAATATGGTTGTTTTGTTATTTCTTATTTCTCTCCAGATTATAAAGGAATGGAACTCTGAACTACAAGAGCGTACAGCCAAATTTCGGAAGCAAGCTAATGCAATAGCTGAGTGGGACAAGAGAATTTTGCAAAACCGTGATGTTCTTTTGAGACTTGAGGTGATGATTATTCATTGATGGTTTATCTTGTATAATTACTGGTTTGCATTTTTATTTTTCAGTAACAAAATTCTTTTTCCCATGTTATGATTTTTTATTTGCTGGCATTCCTTATCTTTGGAAAGTTAGTTTCTCTGGATTAACTTCCATTGCCGGTCTGAAATGCATTGATGAAAGGAAAGACTTGGATAGATGGTTTTATTCTTCCTTTTTTCAGAATGCTAAGTTTGAGCTAGTATAATCATCATCTAAGGTAATGCTGTGCATCATCTAATTGAGTATCTCATTTTTACTCTAATTTTTTGACCATTTAGATTGAAGTTGGAAAAGTGGTGGAGACTCAATCCAAATTGGAAAGACAGCTTGAATTGATTGAAACTCATCAGCAAGAGGTAAATCAATTCTTTTGAATCTCTGCCATTTTCTCTCCCTCCCTCTCTCCTCTCTTCTCTTTTGGCCCATTACTGTAACCGCTTCTTGGTCATGCTTCATTTCTGGATGTTCATGTAGAGTTTTTGATTGCATGGTCTTAATTTTAGTGCCATCAAAATAGAAGTATGTTGCCTTAACTGTGGTCTTCATTCCCTGCAGTTGGACTGGTTTATCTTAAACATGTGGCTTGCTGTCCACAAAGGGATATCCTAATTGTGAGAAGATGATTTGGGTCTATGGAGGTCCTGGATTCAATTCCCCCTTAGGACATATTTGGGCAAACCCTGGTGGGGTTTTTTGGGTGATAGTGTTTCATCGTTGGGTTTGGCAAGAGCGGGTGAATATGGAGGGCCTTTCTCCTGTTCATTACTTAATAGAGGGACTTTAAAATCTCACTAAGCAAATCTTAGCCGCCAGCTTAATGAAGAAGAGATAGCAGCCCTAGTGATTTTGTAGGCACGATTTGGGTTTGATCTTTTGATGGTAAAAAGATTTTTGTAGAGGTTGAATCTCAATGTAAGTTCCCAATTCTCTAAGTGCTGGGTCTTTGGGCATACTTTGGCTGTTTGCTCGTTGAATGATGAAGAGCCTTTACCTGAACCCATTGAAGTGCGTCACTCCCTCCCTAGAGATTGTGATAAGTTTTAGGTAAAGAGGTCACTGAGTCTCTTGCTCCCGGGTTGACACTGTGCCCTTTGCTGGTCTGGAAGTCCTAGCTGAAAGTAGTGTTACTATGCTTGCTTTTAAAAGCAAAGCAGAAGAAAATGCTTGGTTGCCTTGGAAAGTGCCCTGAGCTTTGATGAGTTGTCCAATGTCGAAGTGTCTTCAGAGTTAGATCTTTCGTCTGACATGCACTAGCAGATTTCTTGATGGTGTTGGGTTATTTAGATGTGGCTTTCAAAAGCTGAAACGTGGTATATCACATACAAAGAAAAAAGAGTACACATTGGTCCACTCCTAGCGTAGGCTCTATGTTTGTTCCTATTGTTTTTCTACAAAATCGTTTCCTTTGGCTGTATTTTGTTTTGTCACCGTCTTAAACTTTTATTTTTGTTTTGTATGTCTTGTATCCTTTTATAAGTTGTTCTTTATTTAATTGGGTTGGGGGAAGGTTGTTCTTTATTTAATTGGGTTGGGGGAAGGTTTTTGTTTTTGTTTTGGGGGTGATATGCGTGTGTGTGTGTGTGGGGATTGGGGGGATGGGGCAGAACTTACCCGGAAAATGAAATACAAATGCTTTTCTTTTTGGTGAGCAAAACTATGGCACTAGACTTCTTTCCTTAGGATATTAGTTTTGCAGGTTTAGCATGAGTCTTTATTTACAAGTAGCATGATGCAAAGGTTGGTAATGAACATGATGCATCCACTCCTAAGCTTTTATTGGGAACATGGTTATGTATATTGAGAAAGGAAGATGGTCTTCAAGTGTGATAAAATAATGAGTTCCACGAATGGAATATGTACGCCATTATACACATGAATAAAACAGGAGACTCAAAATTCAAAGAAAGAGGCTTAGAACCTATGGATTGAGTACCGGCTCAAAGTACTTGGCAACTTGAGGTTCAAGATATGAATTTTTGTGAGATTATTCAGAAGAAACCAATTTATAAATTAAGAAATTTGTCTCCCTAGCTGGGTTACTGGTCTGTGTAATTTTCTTGGCTGGAGTAATGTTGGTTCTCTAGTGTTAAGTTTCTTATGTAATATGTATATATTATCAAACATAAGGGGTAGCTGAGTTAGTTTTTCTTGCCGGTTGGTTAGCATGGGCAGCTGCTAGAAGTTATCAAACACTTTGGAATAGTTAGTTACTTACTGCTTTGCTGTGGATAGCTGGCATATGTTAGTTAGGAGTCTTAGCTTTGAATATAAACACCTCAATTGTAATAAATAGAGATAATCTAGATAATTAAGTTTACATGTAAGTAGCAAGGATGTATTAGCTCTTTTGAGATTCAGTGGCTGGATGTTACTGAATCTTCATTTTCATCGATAAAATTACCTAATATTATCCCTAAATACAAAAGTTAATACGAATGACTTTCTTGTAGTTTACTTGAATTTGATGGTGGACATGGTTTGCTGTTAATACTGTTAGGTTGACAAGGCTTTGCATAGTATTGAAGAAGAAGCTGAGAACATTTACAAGGATGAGCGCCGGTTGCTGTTGAATGATGAGGCTGCATCAACAAGAGATGCAATGTGAGAACTGTGCATTTAATCTTGTTAATTGTGTAGCCCTCGTATTTTGCTTCTCAAAATCCTATTTCTAAGTGCATATTATTGTGTCCAGATGTCATTTTCAAGAAAGATGTTGATCAATTGAGAATCCATATCATTAAAAACTTTATTTTTAAAATTTTTCCTTCTCTCAGTTTTGGAGATATATGGAGTTGAAAATTTTTTTGCATTTTTTTTTTCCTTAATTATTCTCTTAGGAGGTTCGGCATAAAAAAGATGGAAAATTGGAATTCCATGGGATCTACCGAACATGGCCTATAAGTTATGATTCCACGTTCTTATTGGCTCTCCAATACACACTGATATGCTCTACCGAACTTTTGATAATGGCGTCTAAAGGACTTAGTTTTGTAGTTGTGGTCTGTATTGAGGATCACCATGAATCGTGGTCATTCGCAAAACATGTCAAAGCATTTTTGGATATGAATATGAAATGATTAGGGGTAAGCTGATCTCAATTTTGACATAGGGATTTTACTCTGAATTTCTCAAAATCTAGTTACAGTTCTACTTTTTTATAATCAATAAGTGAGGTGACTCTCTCTCTCTCTCTCTTAAATTTATATAAATATTATCTAAATAAAAATCATGTTCCACTTACATTGTACATAGCATTTCTACATCGAATCTTTCATATTGATAGGTCAAATGGAAGAAATCAAATGATATATTGATACTCGATTAATAGCACTTACACTGAAAATAGGGCAGAAAATGGTCTTGGTTTTTCTGATCTCTTTGCATCCATCTCTTCCTTTTATTTCCATTCCAGACAACTGCACAACGTTACACATTGCTTGATCATATCCGTGGATTGATAGCTTCTGTTGATTCATTCAGTCAGTACAATCTCTAGTTTCTTTATGTAGCAGTTATAAAAGTTTCTTTAGTGTATGAATAAATAGACCAGGGTTTTCCAGCTCTTTAGATGCAGCACATCATGAAGATCTCCTGCTAAGTTGGGCTGGCAATTGTGCTGTTTTTCTCGTTTCTTCTCCCCTTTCTTTCCTTTTACTGGATATGTGAGTATTATAGAAAGCGGGCCTCAGTGTAGCTCAAGTTGTGCACCATGAGCCCCATCTTGAAAGGCTGATTATAGAAGAGACAAATCTACCCTAATACTAACAGGCAGTAGCTTAACAATGGAAATATTCTTCTGTTGGAAATAGAGATACAGCTAAGTAATGCTTTATATAAGGAAGTGTGGGCGAGAGAAAATTCTATGTTAAAAACAGTACCACAACCATCTAATTTAAAAATTTAAGCTTGTAGAACTATTATATTTATTATATAACTTCCCCCCCTCTATGAATCGGACTTTGATTATGACTAAGATTCATTAAGTGGATGATTTAATTTTTTTAATGGGGTTGAAATGAGTGCACTAGGATTCAAACTTATGACCTTCTGCTCTGATATCATGTGAAAAAATAATGTAGAAACAACTTACTACCATGGTAGGTAGAAACAACTTTAGTACATCAACCTTTCCTACAACCAACTCTACCAACCTATTACAATAAATATTAAAATAATTACAGCTTACATTAGAAGCAATTCTAGAATATTCCTGCATTTTGCTTTTTTGAAAATGCACTCATATTTTGTTTTTATGAAGAGTATTTCTTGCTTTTAGCTTTGTGGCTGCTTCCTCTTGCCCGTTATTTTATTCTCTCTCATCATCAAGCTCTTGGTTTCTATCAAGTGGTCGACTCTGTTGGGTACGAATGGAAGTGTTGATGACTAAAATGGAGTCGGAAGTTGAAGCTATGGAGAAGGCATTGAGGGAAATGATGAATGTTAACTTGAGCAATCAAGCCCAAATATCCAAGATGCATGAACTCTCAAGCCATTGATGAGTTGGAGGAGTCACGATTGACGGTGGTGGAACCCTTGGTATTAACAAAGAGAGGGCTGTGAGAGAGTTGTGGACATTAGTGACAAGAGCACGATGCGTCTGTTAACTTGAATGGAAGTAAAGTGGATGGTCAAAGCAATGGACTTGAGGAGAAATCACCACTTGCTTCGTCTGCTGTGGAACTGCAGCTTGAGGTGGTGAAACCAAAGGCCAGGGATGTGATGCAGTTTCATAAGTCTAGGTTTGTTGCTCAGGAGATTGGAAGGGCCCTTCACCTCAAACATAAGGCCGCACAAGAGCAGCCTCTTTTACTCTCTGCCCAGATTTTGCTCGTTGGAATTACCTTGCTCGACTCTGACGACTTTGATGTTTTGAAGACAGCTAATAAGTATTTCCTTTGCTTGGAACCCGAAGATGTGGAAGATGCTGTTCATAAGATGTGGAGGAAGGATTGACCCAATATAGTGGTCGAAAAGCTTTGCACTCCACCCAAAAAAGCAAAATCTTTTCCTGGGTTTGTGGGCATATTTCTTGCTTCAGAATTTGTTACTAGTGTAGGTCAGGTTATTGGAGTTGTGGTAGCTGATACTCATGAAAATTCAAAACTAACAGCAAGAAAGGCTCATGTTGAGATTGAAGAAACCCCATTCATCTTAAGATGCCATCATACCTGACAGTTTCCCTCCTTATAGAGGACAATGCAAATAGGTGATGTGAACAGATGCTTCCAGATTGGTGAATGTTTTAAAGTTATAGAAAAGGTTCTCCACTTTTTTACTTACTACTTAGTGAAGTGATAAAGTGCATTTCAGATGAGCCATTGGAGAAGAAAGAGACCAGTAGGGATGGAAATGGACTGCTTACTTCACAGGCTGGGGTAGTTGCTAGTTTAAGTGAATGAGACTGTTGCCTGTGAGGAGATGAAGGCCTTCTTCTCTAAGTTAGAGCAGACGGTTGACAAATTGTGTGGTTCTTCTTTATGGTATGAAAAGATTTAACCAAAGGCTGCAAAACCATTGGTGTTATTGGACCTGATGCTGTTCGTCTTCTTGTTACTGCAGGTGGAGGATGGGAATTTGATGATGGGACACTGGTTTTGCTTTTGTTGTTTTGTACTGCTTGAAGGTTGAAGGTTCAACCCAGTAAGGATGATGGTTCTTGCTCTACTCTGGGGACATTGTGGGTGCAGGTAGCACTCAAAGAAATTACTAGTGAGGGAAAAGAGATTGAATCTCAACTGATTCCTAGCATTGGTGCATATGACAGACTGAGAAACTATGATGTTAAGGCTTACTTTAGTAAAATTGCTGGGATGGCACCAAAATATTGGCTGGATTCCTAGCATCTGTGCCAGCTTCTGGTTTCAGCAATCACTTAAGTGCTAGATTATCATCTAATCGACTGGAGAATTCACATGGAAAATGGAGAAAAGAGATTCTATTTTGGTTGATCTTTCAGTAGGAGGTTCAAGCTCTGTAAATGGACAAAATAAGCTAATGCCTCATCTGAGACGATTCCCTCAATATGGCTGTGGGGACAAGTCCAGTTGAGAGTGGAATGTATTGTTAGGAATCCAGGCCCTCAAGTTGGGCTAAAGGCCTATGAAGCCCTTCTTGAAAGGTAGATTATAGAAAAGACAAATCTACCTGAATACTAATAAGCCGCAGCATAGCAGAAGTCATATTCCTTTGTTGGAAATAGGGATATGTCTAGGTAATGCTTTACATTAGGAAGTCTGGAAGAGAGAGAACATTCTACTTTTACGAATATGCACCCAAACTCTGTTTTAACAGAGAGTATTCGGAGCTTTTATCTCTGTGGCTACTACTTTTTCCCTTCTTTCACAATTTTACTTCTTATTATCAAGCTCTTGGTTTTATCAAGTATCATATGCTGCAATGATGATACTGAGACCTGATAAAATGTGCGCAGGGTTGTGAAATAGGTTTGATATGTAAAAAGGATTTGTATGATTACTCTCAAAAGTAAAATTGGTGAATAAATTAAAATTTTGTAAATTCTTGTTTTCTGTCAACTCGTATATGAGAGATTTTTTTTTGGGAAATATTCCAATTTGATCAAAGTACTTCAGATCACATATGTGAAAAAGGCGAAAATGGTATGAAGTTTATCTCGTTCTGGTGCATGATTTAAAGAAGAAATTTTATGACAATTCTATTAACTAAAGCTTGCTAATTATTTTGAGTGCCCTCTTTCTGTGCACAAATGATGACTGAATGACTCTTTGGGATTGTTTGGTTTTGCTCTTGCCACCAGGTATGAGCAATCTGAGTTTATAGAGAGGGAACTGGAGCAAATGTCAGAACAGATAAAATCAATTATTCAGACTTTGAATTCCAGCCAGGTAGAGAATATTTTGGCTACTCATTGTTTGGCCCTTCCCATTCCTGTGTTTTATTTCGTTCTTCAACATGTGGCTTGTTGCATCATGTCTTATGTAGGGTGGTGAACTAGATGCTATTGATGGAATGACACCGTTAGATGTTGTTGTGCGAATTTTGAACAACCAGCTAAGTTCTTTGATGTGGATTGATGAGAAGGTTTGCGCATCCTGCTGAACTCTTTTCATTCTTGCACCCAGATGCTTCATAAGTACAATGCTAGGGGCAAAGGGCCTCTTTGGCTTGTCTATCCTTCTGGAGATCAAAGTGCCCTCTTAACAACGCTCAAAACCCATCATTATAAGTTCCAATCTTCAGGAACCCTAGAAAGGGGCTTCCTAACACCAATTTCATGATAAATTGCCTATTGACTAGATCCATAACCCATGCACATAACTTTTGTACTGAAGAAGATGAATGAGTATAAAAGGCTTTTCAGTGTTGGTGCACATTTTTTCCATGCGGTTTTTAATGTTTAGACAACTTTGCTCCATTTGCATGTCCTCTTTTCCCTTTAAAAGCCAAACCACCACCAATAAATGCATGAAAGCTCTTTTTCCAATATAGCAACTTCTTAGCTAACAACCAGCTGATACATCCTTAAGTTTTTCTGCTTTTTGGATATATTTATTTTCAAAATGGATTTTAGAGAGTGGCTCTTGAATTTTGACGTACTCCATCGAGGATATATGACCTTCCCAGCTGGTGATTGGTTGCCAGATTCACTATTTCACATGTTTCCATTTTTTCTTGTACCTTTGCAGGCTGAGGAGTTCTCCTCTCATATTCAAAATCTGGCGAGCCAAGGTTCTGCCGCTGAACGTGAGCTGATGGGTCCAAAGTTCTGGATGTCCTGATACCCTCAGTTGTTCGATATCTCTCTAATGCTTTTCGTACTTCTGCATTAAGACGTCATAGGAAATATGCAATCTAAGATTGGCCAATATGTACATGGAGCACAAGTAACTTTTTGAATCGAAGATGAGATGGATTTGGCCTCCTTTCCTCATTTGTTTTGGAGCGGTTAATGTATGATATTTCCCATAATTGAGTCAATGTTGATGTGAGTATTTTGTCTTGCTTTAAATTTCCTAGGTGGGTAGAAATGCAACTTTCATCTGACGTGATTGGGCACTTTACAAATGTACGAATGATTAGTAATTCGAGGACATCCATTACAAATGTCTCTACAGACAATATTGTAAAGTTTTCCTGATGGCATGTCTTACATATCAACAGTAACCAAGAGATAAAACCTACTACCTACTCTATGCCAGATTCCAGTTTGAATGCTGTATTATATGTCTAGGCATTGGTTTCATTGATTTATATGGAATAGTGGAATTATAACCCTTGCATTGCCTCATCTTCTTCAGTCAGAATGGCAGTTATATTTTCTCAAAAAGGGAAAGAAAGTCCCAGCGTCTCCAGTAGGACCTACTCATGACTAGATGGAAGGATGTATAAATATCGTCATCACTAAAATGAGTGGAGTAAGAAATTTTTACCTCTCTATAAGAACTGCGCAGCACAAATGGTTTGTCTCGTCAAAAGCATCTAATAAAATTGGTAAGATAGAGTGAGGACTATCACGGCCCCTTGATGGCACACACAAATCAATGATCCATTCTCTCTTTGCCCATTTTTCCTACAATTGTAATCCTTTTAGGGTTTGACCCCTTCTAGTTATCGATTGGGGTTTCTCCTTGTGCTATTTTAAGAGAACTTATTTTTGCAGGCTTCATTTTTTTATGAATATTCTGTTGATTATTTGTAGCTGCATTCCATTCTATAGCTAGAGCCCAGTGTGTGTATCCACTAATAGAAATCTTGTCAAATCATCATCTAGGTTTCGTTTTCGGTGCCGCCAACACCCCCATACCCGGGAAAAAGGAACCCCCATGCCCACCAAAAAAAAAAAAAAGAAAAAGAAAAAGTAAAGAAAAGGAAAGGAAAGAAAAAGAAAAAGAAAGGACAAGAATCCGCTGGAGTAGTGGGTGGTTCACAGTAGGGATGCAATAGACTGAAGAACATGAAATAATTAATAGAGAAATGGATGACAAATTTACAATTAGGTTAATGAGCTAGCCTTGATCATGGTCAGTGTTTAGTTGTGTAGGTAACCTAAATTAGATAAATTAGATTTATAGCTTACTATCAAGGAGGTAGAGCGAGTCCATAGCGACCTTGCACCTATATGGAGCTTAAGTAATTAGATTCATTGCTTACGATTATAGCTACCCTGCGCCTCTTTTTTTGGGACAATTTTACATAATATTAGATTAATAGCTATTATATATCACTATATTTGCGTTCGATAGGGGTCATCTTTTTTTTTTTTTTTTTTTAATTTATATTTTCTTGGTAAGTGCTGGCCACTTACCATCCTATGGGGTTGAGCAAACCTTGTATGGTGGTGGGTAGCTGCCATCATGAGTGGATCGTCCACATATTGTGGGTTGCAATGCATCACTATATTTGGCATTTTTTCAACCACTGTAGGAATAGGACATGAATTATCAAAAATCAAAACTTAAAGTTATTTATTTCTAAAAGTCCAAAAATGAGTCATGTTTTTGTAATTTACAGATCTAAAAAATCGAATGCAAAATATAAAATCTACAATCATATGATATCAAAAATCAAAGCTATTCCTATGTTAACTAACGTCTTTTGATTTTCCATGTTGCTAATAATCGAAAGATTCCTTTTTCCGTATAAGTTCTAAAGATTTTTTACTGTGATTTCAATATTTGAAGAGTTTCGGCAATATCAAGTAGGGAAAAAAAAGTCAGAATTTATCTCATCATAAATGGTTTTGCTTTCAGGATTATCTTCTAAATTGTTGAAAATGATTTTGATTGACATTAGGAATTAAATTGTTTTTTTTTTCCGAGTGATAGATATAATTTATAAGCTGATTAAATATATGAAATGAATCATAAATACTTTTTTTTTTATGGTTAATGCAATTAACTTACTAATTGGTGATTATAAAGATAATAATATTTTGGGTGATTTTGAATAACTCATAACATATGGGTTTTGAAAAAACTGATGATCTTATTTTTCATTGCAGTTGTTGTGTTATGGAATGAAAATGAGAAGTACAAGGAAAATGGAAAGGGTGCTTTGATAACAATGAAAAGAATTGTTGTTTGTGGTTCAATGGACACAAAAGCAATTATAATTGTGGTTATGATAAAAGCAATGGAGGGTCAGAATAGCAAAATCGGGCCAAGAACCATAATTTATTTTTCTTGAAGCATCTTCTGCTTCACACTGTTAGGGAAAAACTCCACATAGAAAGCCTACTGGCACATTTGCCGTGTAATAACTCTAGGCATATGCCGTTGAGTGCTCATCCATCAATTATTAGCGCTCTCAATCAGCAAGTAGGAGGCAAATTCTACTTTCTTGTTCTCTAGAATATCTAGAGCAACAAATATCTTCTTAACCTCCTCTGTCCACAACTATGCATCCAAAGGTCTTCTAGGTGCTAGTTTAAACTTATAAACCAGATCAACAAATTTATTTAGGCTCAGAACATCAGCATGCCTGGTCCCATTACCTCCATTTCTATTCAACCTTCGAGTCTCCTGCCTCCAAGCTTTAGCATTAGCTTAAATATTATCTTCATATCATTTCTCATGTTCTGCTGTTGTTGAGTAACTACTCCCAAGAGAGCATTCATAAGTTGCATCAATTGAGCAACATCAATAGGCACCTGTTGTCCTACAGGTGGGGCTGGTGGTGGTGGTGGTAGGGGTAAATCCTCATGCACCTGATTCAAAGGTAGTTGGTTTTCTTGTGAACCACATTAGGGGCTCTTCTTCTTGGAGGCATTCTAACATAGACAAACACACGCATGAGATATAAAGGTAAATCCTACTCAAAGATCAAAACTCTCTCTATATATAACTATTAGATAAAAGCTATACTAATCAGGATAGGATCATAACCCAACTATGTGTTACCCTCTCATCATTGCTCACCGTCCTAAGAAGTTCATGACCTATATCTAATAAGATCAAAACCTATTGCTTTGATATCGATTAAGCTGTAACGCCTTAACCTGATGGCATTACAACCCGCCACGTGCCCATAACATAGCTGGACACGCTAAGGCTATGAAACTCTAATCCACAAAATAATTGAAGCATATATCTTTCGTACTTACTAATTAAGGGGTACCTGTTTAAAACATCTCATAGAAAACAAACTCCTGAAAAAACTTGCTGGCATAAATTAAAGCCAACTTAATCCGAAATTATAACATAAAAGAAAATCTCATAACTAAATCTTAAAACCATAAAACATAAAAAGTCTCATAAAACAGGTAAACTGCATGTAATCTTTAAATCTTCTCTCCTATTATCAGATTGCAAAATCCACTGGTCCTCAGTAAGAAAGTCGAATCCACTATTATCGTTCCCATGATCAACATATATGTCATATCCACATAAGTCATAAACTATGTCATCTTCACCTGTACTTGAAAAATAAAGGAATGATTGAAAATGCCCAGTACGTCATACCATAAACAAATATGCATGAACATGCAACATACAAATTTCACATATAACCTAAAACTAATGCAACAACCATAGGTTATTATCTTTGATTAATCTAGCAAACAACACTATTAGAACCACTTGCAATTAGTTCTAAACCCAGAGTAACTCATGATCCTGAGAAAATAGATCTTTATATAAAATACTTTTATATACATATATAGTGATGTTGGGTACTCTCCAAACATCGTTGCATACCATAATTAAGTTGGCACGACTCCTAACTTACCAGAATCATTTTCAGGTGCAACTTCACTAGGAACAATAACACATAATGATTATCAGGTTACTAACGTTAGTATCACACTCTGCACAGTCTTTACTAACAACAGCCAAGCACAAGCAACAAACTTTTCAATTATAAGCTAGATAGGAATTATTTCAATTTACAATTCTAAACCTACACGCACATATAACAAGCAAAGTAAGGTTGTACCTGATTAAATTTTAAGGAATAGGACTCTAAACTCCAAAACCTGATTACATAAACAAAATAGATTTCAATTCATCTCTTTTATAGAATAATCCTAATTTCAAACATCACCTAAAACCCTAATCTCTAAAGAATAACAAATCCACACCTTTTTCCTTAGATGAAACAAAAATTATCCACAAGAACGAATCTCCCTTAACAGTTACTTCAAACCTTTGAATTTGATTCAGCACCAAACAAACTAATAATCAACAGAAAATTACTTCTATGAAATAAAAAAGATCAAGAACATTCAATACTTACTTGAAATTGATTCTCAATCCTTCTTGATCACCAAGAATCTAAATTCCCAAACAACTAGGTTTTTCTCCAATTTCTCCCTTCAAAACCAACAAAAAATCCTATAATTAAGATAGATTCTTTAAATCCTAAAGAAAGAGAGATTCAATTACCTCAATATAGTCTTTTGAATCTCCTTGGATGCCGAGATCACTCATAGAGAGGATTTCTAGGTTTAGAATGGTTTTTGGAATGAAGACAATAGGATGGATATAAAGAAATTCGTGTAACTCTTCTTCTTCCCTCAATATATACGTTGGCGGTTTTTCATTGTACGCCTATGGCGTAGCTTGAAGGCCAACGACGTAAATGTGAAGGCTGGCGGCCATTCATCTCGGGTCATTTTTTTTCAAGTGTGCACTAGCATGTATATCAGCGGTGTACATTCCAAATCGGTGGCATACATACATATGCTGGCAATGTACAAAACTTTGATACAAATTTGCGAAATCAACGTTGGCTCAACACTGCCTAAGCCACAAACACGTACGCCAGTAGTGCACCATTTTACATCGGTGGCGTACTAGTTGGTGTTCAATCTGTGAAATTCCATTCTCCGTCGTGTGATCAAAATATAGATATATTTAGATTTTGATCATAAAATCCTTCTTATTTATATCAATTGACACTTATACCCTTTTTTTATAAATAATTTACTTGTATATTACACTTTCTCTTGGGAATCTTATTCGTGTCATTCTCATGAATCACTTTAAAGTAGCCTGTGTGGATACTTAGGAACTTTAGTTTGCCATCTTGTGATATGACACGTTGAGGTAATCTTTGGGGTGTGACATAAAAAGTTGGTATCATAGTGTGGTTGTATGAATGAGAAAAATGGATATACATATATAAAGTATTACTAAAATAAAAGAGATAGACGTGGGTTAATAAAATAAACGAGAGAGGTAGATTTAAGAGGATGCTAATAATTTAACATTTTAAATGTGCCATCCTTATAAGTGTGTTTATATTTGTTTTTGTAGTTGGGATAGGGTACCTATCTAGCATTATGGTAGTCTTTTGCTATGAAGGAATGGGAAAATTTGACAGAGAATAGGCATAGATTGCGTGTGTTGTTAGAAGACATGGTATTGAGTAGGGTAGCTTAGGAAATATATGAAGTATTAGGCACTTGGAAATTAGGTTTAACTCTACAGTATAGAGAAATACTGGATGACATAGAGAGGGTTCTTGTCATGCCCCAAAAGGTACCATAAACGTAACAGTCCACTGCATACTAAACGAGACTTAGGAATTACTACCACAGTTATTCAAAAGTCTTGTATTAGATGCAAGACGTTCCCTTATGATAATAGAATACTTGCGCAATTGGAGATAGATAGTTCAACTTAATAGAATAAGCGTAAAAATATAAACCATAGATATTTAGGATCAATTACAAAATACCAAGGGGCACTCCCTTGCAAAAGAATAATCAGTCTAGGTAAAGTTTTTGACAACAACTCGAGCGTTTAAGGTTTTCTATGGAAGTCTATACAAAAGCTAGCCTGAGTTGGCCAATTCCTGGGACGCAACCACATATATGGAAACTGCAACAAAAAGAAGCTGTGGAGGTATAACCTATACTAGCTTAGTGAGTAAATACTTTCAGAATATACATATCCCACAATTTCATGCAATCAACTTGATTTAATCATCCGATATGAGATGCAAAAACAACATGGGCATACAAAACATATGACCAACCGAAAATCATATGCCGAATTTATTTACGCCCTCCATTGGGGTATCAAATTAATGAATCCTGCGGTACTACCTTGAATTATTGTTCCATTTTATGGCTCATGGGCAACTCATTAACTGTGTCGTTTTATGGCTCACAGGCAACCCATTTCATTCATATCGTTTATGGATCACGAATAACCAACCATGATTAAATGCACCATCCTCATCGTGTAGTGATTATGTCCATAATACTTATTAATCCGAATAATCATTAATGCAATTTCATAGGTGACCAATCAATTTACAAACAGTCATAATCATGGCATATGGACATACATCAATTAATCACCCGGTTTCGATATACTTAGCACATTTTCTAAACACATCAAGATAGCATAAGTAATCCCATAATTACCCATCATGCATTTCCAATTTTTCATCTTTGCCTATGATTCTAGTGCAACTACAAATTACAAGCATAATAAGGAATGGTAAATAGGTATGACTCACTCAGCCATGGATATCGGTTTCTATTCGTAATAATTCGGTGGCAAGGAATCCTACGTTTCGAAATCACCTAAATGAAAGAAATACCCAAATGAGTATTTCAAATCATAATTAATTCCAACTTATCAAACGAAAACTTTTAAGTTCGTAATTTTCGTAATTAGTGGAAATTCCAACTTAAATTGGCCATACTTGGTCATTTTAACTCGAAATTTCGCAAATAAGTAGTTGATTTCTATCTACTTCGAAAGATCTATCTAATTATAATGTTATTCCTAAGTTTTGAAAACTTTTAGGTCTTGAAAATTTCGGATCAAATCTGATCAGTAGCTAAAACATGTTTTCGGAATTGTTTTGTGAAAACTTATATTGCTCCTACTATGTATATTAAGTGTACATGCAATATCAACAAGTTATTATCATGAATAATATGTTATGAGCTATCTATATGTATGTTCTCGATGATATTTGGTTAAAAAGAATTTTTAGAAAACTTTTAATTTGCAAAAATTTCAAGAATACTTGATTTAGAAAAACTAGTTTTGTTTCTTGCAAAATGACCTTTGTTTTTACTAAAATAAAGTCTTGATGACCTATATGCTTAATACCCTCATTATTTTAATAAATTTCTTCATTTAGGAGTTGGAAAATAGGTGTCTAAGTAGGGGTCTTGCTTAATTATGAATTTTACAAAAATTGTTGTGATGAAAATAGAGTTTGATTTATGTTGAAACCTTTCCTTTGTTTTAGAAATATTCTTTGGTAAAATCCGTTTGTTTTTGTTATAATTAAGCCCTTACTATACCTATCCTCAATGGCTTTTATTTCTCTATTAAAATCCTCATTTTGAAATTTGAAAATAGGTGTTTATATATGGCTTATTTCTAAATCCGAATTTTTGTTAAATTGTTTTGAGGTTATTCCTTGGGTAAACTCATTTAATTTTTCTGAAATTAAGTCATAATCAAACATACTCCTTAAGGCTTCCATTCCTTTAATAAGATTCTTATTTTGGGGTTGAAAAATAGTTGTTTACTCAACAACTCATCCTAGTTACGAATTTTAAGTTCTTGTTGGAGTTGAAACAAGGTTCTAACTTAACTTTTGTAAACTTTTCTTATTTTGAAAATATCTCTTAGTAAAAATAGGATTATCTTATCAAAATCATTCATTTACGATACCTATTCCGTAAGCCCTTCACATTTTATGTAAAATCCTTACTTTGGAGTTGGAAATAGGTTTTCAAAGTGGGTGTCTTTCAAGATCCGAATTTAAAAATTTGTTTTTGGTGGAAACAAAAATAGATCTTGAGTTTTTGGCATTAATCCCATTAATACTATCACAATGCAAGTCTTTTACGTACATAAGACTAGTATTTATGGCTTTTATATACTCAAAACAAATAGATCTATTATATCATTCATGTGATGGATGCAAATGCAAGATAACTATTATGAAGATGAGGTAGTAGGATATATATACAAAAACATAAATATGAACCATATAGAGCAGTAATATAGCAAAATATAACAAAAAAACTCAAAAGAAAAGAACCACAACATTGTGATGGCAAGAATATCATGCTCAAGTGTTTCCCCATCCCTTGCATAAAGCTCATGGGGATTTTAGTGAAATCACACATGTATGATATTGCCATTACATGTTTTAGTAATGTATTGAAAAAATAAATTGTAAGGAATATGATGTAAGATTGTAAGAATAGATTGTAAGGATGTAAGAATAGGGTATGGGTGGTTGTACTTGGTGAATAGTGATGATTAGAAATCAAAAAGTAGATTAGACAATTAAATTACCGGTAGTAATAAAAATACGATAAAAGGGTTATAACTATAATTTTTATAAATAAAAAAATTCTTATACTTATATTTTTGAATTCCTTATTAAATTTTGGTTCTAATAAGTCATATGAAATATTTTTCTATTTTCAAGTCCCGGGGACCGGATTTCGAAAATAGATCTCGATCGGGATCGAAACAAATGTATTTCTCTGGAATCTGATCTTTTTATGTTTTCGATATATTATTTAGGACTATATTCTAAAGTTAACTCATTTTTATTGTTTCGAGGTTTCATTCTCGGTATTGCAGGACTTAGGATTCTTAGGCTCCATACTAGTCTTAGTATTTTTTTAGGGTTTCGATTTCCGGTTCCGATTTCCAAAACCGAGTTTGGTTTGCTAAGAAAACGAGGGCTTACAGTTCTACTGAACCCAGGTACACCATGTGAGGTTATTGGCTGATTGGAGAGGTATGCTTAGGCTAGATGGTAGACTTTGGAGATAGAAGATATTGTGTTTGTAGTAGCCAAGGATCTTGAAGACTAGAGCTACCATATTTTGTGTTTTGGGTGCCCACGGAGGATGGTGTCATTTATGGCCATGATTTATGATGGACTCAGAGGAGAGTAAGGGAAGGAGTCTTGCTTAATGAATAGAAAGACATTCAATTTATTAAAGATCATCATTGACCACCCTTGACTAGGGCGGCTATTCCAACTAGGCACTTGGATGTTCCTGATCAGCATTAGGGTATCCCAATAAGGCATCCTATGACATGTATGCACAATCATTGAGACAGTCAATTAACTTACTACTATTGGTACCTAAGGAGCCTAGAGATGCTATGGATGTTGATGTACCTAAACCTAGTGAGCCACTTATGGCACATTGTAGTGAGTCACTAAGAGACCCTAATTTGAGGAGTATTCTGATGTGCTTATGATGGATGTGGGATTGGCCTATGCTAAGGTTTATGAGATGTTTGAGGTTGAGCTTGCATCACTTAAGGATGTAGGATTTCTGTATGGAGATGAGGGAGAACTAGTACAGTAGGAATTTGAAAGTACATCTATGGTAGGCCATGAGTTTGAAGCTAAAGATGTAATACCTGTTGATATGCTTAGACCGTCTAAGGTTAGGTTAGCCATGCCACCACCAGATAGTAATGAGGAGAGTACCAGGGCTATTTTCAGGTTAGATTGTCGGCATGTCAGTCCACTACTAAATCCCACTGATAAGAGGAAGAGGCCTATGTACTAAGAGGATTTTCCTCCATCCATTAGAGCTTTAGTATGATTATTGGATATGATATCAACATTGTTTCTTTTTGGGTCAGCTCGGTTGCATATCGTATGGTGGGTGCTAGTTAGTGTCATATCGGGAAGGTATATTTTATTCTTATGATATGAAGAAAGCCAGGTATGACTTGTTGGTAATATTTGACATTATATTTTGGGAAAGCACTAATTATTATGGCTTATATATACTCTTTTGATCCTATCTTATGTTATCTTTTTTAATTATTGGGACCCTTTTATCGGACCAAGTATTATGTAATTAAGTAGCATGGACTATCTTATGAATGACCATTTAAATGTGCTAAGGTTATGTAATCAAAACACTGGTAATTGAAGTACAAGTTAGGTTTTATATAAGTGCATGTATGACTAAAGGTATAGTTAAATGTATGTCTAAAAGCATGGCTGAAAAATTATAATTGCTAAGCACGTAATAAGATGTTATCATTATCTAAGAAATTGACCATTTGGCCTAATTAATCACTTACTCTTCTACTTGTTGATAAAGTCATACCTTATGTATTGCAAATTAGAAAAAATATATATTAAATTTGTAATAAAAATGGTAAGATTTCCATGAACTTAATTCCAGCAGTCCTATGAATGCTTAATCATAAAAAAAGGCATAGTCAACAACTCTAAATATTAAAATGAGTGTCGCATGCTTACACACTCAAATAGATCAAATGCAATCTCTTGTTAGTTTAACTTAATAGATGAAAGGCACATATAATGATATAAAACTTGGATGGGAAAATGTTAACTAGTTAAAACTATAAAATTAGGCCACGCAAGGGACGACCCAAAAAAACTCGTGTTCCAAATACTACAACACCAAAAGTGTAACCTCAAAATTCTGGATTGTTGAACCTAGAGAAAATGTACCTCTACATCTACAGGATATGTTAGAACCCATCTTGTTGGCTATACAACAATAGAATGCTTTGATTCTACAAGTTATGCAAAGGGGGCAACAACCTCTAGTAGCACCACCTGCAACCCTAATTAAGGTACTAGCTATGCCGCATGTTATACCATAGGGACCTCTACCACCAGCTCTGTGCAACAACCAGTTGTAGTACCTAAGAAGTAAATCAACCTATAGAATATGTTGTAGAATTATAGCTACCTAATTGAGCATGAGATATTACCACTGCCACCATTACCTTGACTTTAGAGGAAAATGTTGCTTGAATTCACAAAATGCAATAAGTATTTTGAAGGGCTTCCTAGAAAGCCAAAGGAAGCAGAAGATTGGTTGACACAAATTGAAAGCTCTTATGATGTGTTTCAAATACCTGAAGTGCTTAAGGTATCACATGGAAAGGTTAAGGCAAGAATCTAGTGGGACTCTAAGCAAATGATACGACAACGTCCAATCACTTGGGATATATTTAGGAGGTAATTTTTTATGGAGTACTTTCCAAGTAGTCTGAGGACTAAGTATAATACTAATCTAATGAATTTGACCCAGGGAGGAAAGAGTATTGATGAGTATGAGCATGAATTTAATAGGTTGCTCCAATTTGCTCCATATACATATAGAGATAATGATGAGTTAAATAAGGAGATTTTCATGGCTGGATTGGAGCTACATTTTTATAGGACACTCGCTGAATTTGAAATCGAAGACTTTGCTACTTTGATTGAAAAGGCTTAGATTATTGAACGAGGCAAGAAATACGAAGTTGAAAGTTGTAAGAAAAGGAGACACACTTTTGGTAAGAAAAATTATGAAAGCTCAAGGATAAGTTTAGTTCCAAAGAGACCAAATTCTTCAAGCCATCAGGAGCCATCAAGGATGAAACATTAGGAAAGGGAATCTTATCTATTGGAAATGCAAGAAAACCCACTATCTAAGGATTCGTCCTCACCTCCAACATAAACGTACCTTTGTGGTGAATTGAGACATGTTATGGACACTTGCCCGAAAAATGCCGTAGCTACTTGTTTCATTTGTAAGAAAGTGGGTCATCTGTTGACAACTTGCCTTCAAAGAACCCAAAACGTTGGTATAATAGTCGCACAGTCTAAGGGAACTAATATTATAGTGGGACGAAAGAATGAAAATGCTGCTAATAAATCAACTACAATAAGGAGAATGTTTACACTACATGGAGCCGTTGTTGAGGGAGATGTTAAGGAAGAGAATAGTGATGATACTTGGGACGAAGCAGAATTAGAAGATCCAAGCTTGATAGCAGGTACGTACCTAACCTGAATCTTTGTTAAATGCTGCAACTTTCACATAGTAGAAATTAATAATTGAATAACTTAAGGATAGATTAGTAACAATGAGTTAATGTTAATAGGAACAATATAAGTAAATGGCAATACTGCTTATGCTCTATTTGATACCAACGCTACCCACTCCTTCATCACTGTTCATTTAGTGAAAAGAATCAGAATTTCTGTAGAACCATTGAAGAAGGGTTAGGAATTGCAACACCTATAGGTGGAATGGTCATAGTTCATGAGATGATAAGAAAATGCCATTTGAGCATTGATAATGCACAAGATACCTCTTCAGATCTTATACTCATAGAGATGAGAAAATATGACATTATCTTAGGTATGACATGGATGATAGCCCTCAAGGCAAAGGTGGATTTTTGATCTAAAACAATCACATTTGCCAATAATGAAGGGAAGAGAGTGCATTCATAGGTAATTGAGGTTATCAATGAAGGAATTGATGAATTAGAAGAAAGCATGATTAATGTTATGGAAGAAGACAAAGAGAAACTAGATATTAATAACATCTGGACAATATATGAATATCACTATGGGTTTCCTGATGATTTATCGAGATCACCTCCTCCAAGAGAAGTTGAGTTTGCTATAGATTTGGTGCCAGGAACAAAACCAGCCACTATATCATATGGTACCAATAGAACTTAAACAATTGAAGACTTTGATACAAGAATTGCTAGATAAAGGATTTATCCACCCTGGTGTATCACCTTGGGGAGCACCTGTATTGTTTGCGAAGAAAAAGGATGGATCAATGAGACTTCGCATAGACTACCAAGAGTTGAATAGGTTATTGTTAAAAATAAATATCCTCTTCCTTGTATAGATTATTATTTTTATTAATTATAGGAAGTGAGCATATTCTTACAAATTGATTTGAAATTTAGATATCATCAGATAAGAATTAAAGTAGGAGCACTTGTATTGTTTGTGAAGAAAAAGGATGGATAAATGAGAATTCGCATAGGCAACCGAGAGTTGAATAGGGTTATTGTTAAAAATAAATATCCTCTTCCTTGTATAGATGATTTTTTTTATTAATTACAGGAGGCGAGCATATTCTTGCAAATTGATTTGAAATTTAGATATCATAAGATAAGAATTAAAGTAGAAGATGTACCTAAGACAGCATTTTGGACGTAGTATGGTCATTATGAGCTCCTGGTGATGCAATTTAGATTAACTAATGCTCCAATAGTCTTTATGGACTTGATGAATTGAGTTTTTGACTCTTGTTGGATACATATGTGATAGTTTTTATAGGTGACATTTTGGTGTACTCAACTTCGGAAGAGCATCACGATTAATACCTTCGAATGGTACTTCATGTTTTAAGAGAGAATAAGTTGTATGCAAAGTTGTCTAAATGCAACTTCTAGTTGAAAAGGATTTCTTTTCTTGAGCATTTGGTGTTAGGAGAGGGAATTTATGTTGATCTAAAGAAAATCAAGGCTGTTGTGGAATGGAAGAGACTAGAAAATGTAACTAAAAAATTGAAGTTTCTTGGGATTGGTGGGGTACTATAGAAAGTTTTTACAAGATTTCTCAAGGATCACCTGCCCATTAACTTAGTTGACTCGAAAGAATGAGAAGTTCAAGTGGAGTCACAAAAAGGAAGAAAGTTTCCAAGGGTTAAAGAAAAGACTAGTATCCTCGTCGGTATTAGTGTTGCCAAATGACAAGGACCCATATGCAATTTATAGTGATGCTTGAAGGATGGATTAGGATGTATCTTGATGCGTAATGGAAAATTGATTGCATATGCATCTAGATAGTGCATATCGCATGAGTTGAATTACCCGACACATTACCTGCGACTGGCAACAATTGTCCTTGCTTTGAAGATATGGAGACATAGTTTATAGAGACAAAGATGTGAAATTTATACTAATCATAAAACTTTGAAATATCTATTAATTTACATAAAGAGAGCAGAATATGAGAAAATGATGATGGTTAGAACTAATAAAAGATTATGACTTAGGTATCAATTATCATCCAGAAAAATCAATGCTATTATAGATGCTATGAGTCATAATAGACATGGAGAGGTTTCTTCTTTCTTAACAGAACAAAGGGAAATCATTAAGGAGTTTGAGAAATTGAACTTGGAATTCACATTGCAAGACTTGAAAGTGGAAATTGCTAATTTAATTATTGAGCTAACATTATTACATCGATTACAGAGGCAATAAAAAAAAAAAAGACTCTGAATTCTAATAGATTATCTAAGGTCTTAATCAAGGAAAGTATAAGGAGTTTCGAAGTCATGAGGAAGATGTTCTTCAAATTAACACCAAATTATTATGTATATTGAAGGACTTGAAACTGAGGAAAGAATTGATGCATAAGGGACATTATTTAGGATATACTGTTTACCCTGGTGAAGCTAAAACTTACCAAGAGCTTAAGAGTGCTTATTGATGGAAATGAATGGAGAGGGATATAGCTCAATTTGTTACATAGTGTGAAGTTTGTCAAAGAGTGAAGGTTGAACACCAATGACCTGGTGGTTTGTTACGACCATTATTGCCTATCCTGAAATGGAAATCGGATAAGATCTCCATGGATTTTGTATGTTCCTTGTCAAGGACAAGTGCGGTACATGATGCAGTATGGGTCATCATGGATTGGCTCACTAAATCGACACATTTTCTAACCATTAACATGACATTGTAAGCCCTAGATTTTTTCGATACTCTTAATGAGAATCTTAAAGCTAATATCAAAATTGGAGCCCTAAACTGACTTAAGTTAAAGTCGAACTCTGAAAACCTTAGATGGAATTATATAAAGATTCAATAACCTTAGGATATTAGGTGATTTAAGGAAATGTCAATACCCTAAAGCTAAGTAATTTAACAAAAACGTATCACCGTCAAAACGATTACATATATGACAACCTAATCGATCAGGTTCAACCCTAGAAACCTTAGAATCAATTCGAACCAATCACAAGTCTATGAGATCCTAGACAATGCTAGATAAATCAAATAACCTAAATTTCTTATGAGCATAATGAGAATAGAAAACTCTAAATACCAAAACCTAAGAATACAAGTACCTTCAAAACAAAATGAAAATTCAATAATCATAAGGCTCGGTAACCCTATGGTAAACAATTCGTCTATTTCATCTCTACCACGCAAATCAAGATAATATATTTAAATAATATTTAATAATAAAAATAATAAAAATATATATGGTATTAAATTATTGAGTCAAAATTTCATCAATTATACCAAACAATCGCCATACTCAGTTGCTAGATCATAGATCGAGATAACAAAATCAGATAACAATTAATGATAAACTAATAGTAAATTATCTTTTTAATATCATATACCAATTTATCGAATTATAAAATCGTCAATTAAACCAAATTATCATACTCGATCGACAACACATAAATCAAGATATCATTACCGAAAATAATAAATAATAAAATAATATTAAATTATTTTTCTTACACTGCAATTTACTTTATCGTATAATAAAAATGTTAGTTGGACTAAATTTTGCGTTTATCTTGTTTTCTAACGATGAGAAAATCATCACATCAAGTCAACTTTATATCACTTCCACCTTTTCTTTCCCTCTTTTCTTTCTCTTTCCTCCTCTCCTTCTTCAAGAAGGAATCCCCTCCTCTTCCTCTATAAATACCTCTAAACTCTTAACACTTTTACACTTTACACTTTAAACTTCTTCCACATGTCAAAACTCTCTCAAATTTCTCTTTTTCCCTCCCTCACATTGCCGCCACCCTCCATCTCTTCCTCTCCTTTTTGGCTCATCTACCTTTCTCTAGTAACACACTAATTTTCTTGCTTTTTTTTAGGTAAATACTCTAAACACCCTCCATAAATTATGTACTATATGTCAATTATGAGTTTTCATGTATATTCCTTAAGAAAACTTTCTCCATGATGCTTAAAAAGCTAGGGATTGAATGTTAGAAATAAAAAGACTAGGCTTTCACACACACACACATGCGCGGAAGCAGAAGCTACAAGGTAGGTTTTCAAAACCATTTTAAGCTCACTTAACTAACTATTATCTCTTTTGTAGATTTTGCTCAATTCATGCAATTACAACATTAATAATAAAGAGACAAGAGAAGGAGAAATTACACCGCGATATAACGTAGAGTTCGACCGCTCCCAAGTCTCCATGATCCATAATTGCCTCACTCAAGGAGGACTTCACACATTTCATTCAACAAACAATGCCTCACAAAGAGGGTTTCGCAACAATGCCTCATAACTGAGGACTTCACATATGCTTCACAAAAAGGACTTCACAAATGCCTCAATAAGAGGACTTCACCAATGCCTGTGCATGTAAGACTTCACACAAGAACCTCAACACATGAGGATTTCACTAAAATACACAAACAAAATATGCAAATAGTATCTTACAATATTAGTTCACAAATCTCACTATAATATTCTTCACTCAACAAATACAAATACAATTTAAGAGAGTATTTTCACATAATATCACCCTATAAAGCTCCACTCTCTTACATAAAAACACCCTAACACTTCGATTTATAGGTACACAAAATAAGCTAGCCATTACAAAAAAATCAAGCCTCCAATAGTCGGTTGCCGAAAGCTCCAATGGCTATTTTTAACAAAACAACAAGTGATGTGGATTTTTCAATCGCAATCAATCAAATTAAATTCAAACCCTATTCTTACTTTGCGACTAATCTTAGGCAAGCATACCTATCAATTGTAGTACTGGTCTAAGCAAAGGGGTCATTCCAACAAAATTTATAACTAGTAGTACTCACCCTAATTTTACTATTTAGCTGATCTAATTTGAGTGATAGCAAGATAACTAATATCTATCTAATTAATTAACCATGGAATAAAGATATTCATGCCTTTAGATATAAATATCAATCACAAAATAATACCCTTAATCTTGATTCACCACTAACCCTATTCAACTTCTTATAAAATATTCATTAATGGATTGTTATGTTCTTGAACTATAGGAACCCTAGATTCATCAATCTCTCTTTCAAGATGATTGAATTCTAGTCCTATATGTCTAATGGAAATTTCTTTCATCATCATATACATATAAAATAGCATTAAAGATCACGATTCCTTAAAAAGATCAAATCTTGATGCAGAAAATTCATGCAATCTATATCTACAATTACATTCAAATTTCTCTATTTATAGAGATCTATTCCATTAGATGAAATGTCTTTCTATCTAAAAGAAATCAAACATGCAACCAATTCTAGCCCCAATTCAATCACAAGAACAATAAAGAATATATAAATAGATTCAAGAAACATAAACTTCCATTAATAAAAGCAACCAATCTCTACATTAGGATTGAGATTTCTCGAGATCTAGGGTATAGAGATCTATTTTTTTCATATGAAGATTGTTACAATGATAAAACATGGAAAAATTGATAGAAAACATAGTTATAACCCTTAAAGATGTAGTCTTGTGATCTCTAATAAGCTCTATCGTTTCCTTTTCAAAGCACTTATATTTCTCTCTAGGGTTTATAAAAAGAATAATGAATATGATATAAAAAAGACAAGTCATGAGCGTAATTTATAGGGAAAAGGAAAATTTGGTCCTATGCAGGCATCCTACACGGCCGTGTTCAAGCCTGTGTACAATTAAAACTGGTGAAAACGTCAAATTTGAGATTGCACAACCACGATTACAGCTTGTGTAGACAAATCATGCACTTTCAAAAGTAGTTATGGTCGTCTTCCATCCTCCACACAAGCATCCTACACGATTTGTGTAGCCTACTTGTGTATTTTAAAATTGCTCACTGGTCATTTTTTTATCTCCTACACCAGTGTTTTGCAGACCTTGTGTAGAAAGGTCATGTATATTGTAAATCTTCACTTTTCCAAATTCTTCATCAAAATCTTCATTAACTCATCCAAATACCTTCATAAGGCTTATCATCTTCCTTCATTCTTGAAATTAACATTTTAACCCAAGAGGCATCCTTTTCTTTAATAATTTACATAAAATCTATATAATATCATATTAAAACAATGTGAATAATAAGGGTCTTTAGACAATTATTAGTGAGCCGGTTTAGATCCTTACCAGTGAGCCGGTCCAATTAAGCCCAAAATCTAAGGCTCGATCTTCCCTTTGATCACCACTTATCAAGTCATCACGCCTTATCTTTTTCTCTTAGCGAACCAGTGCGTTTCCTCTATACGCACTGTGCCAAAAATTAAAAAAAAATTAAACATATATGCACAAATAAAGCTCAAACACATTAAAAACAAGTTTTCCTTATTAAATGTAACTTAACTAAGTTATGGAGTATTTGTGTAATAAATTTTCTCATCAAAACAAGATTGTAACCAACCTTGGTTCATCATGAAAATGTGTGATTTCATACTTCACTCAAGTTTATTTATGTTATTTATTTTTATCCACTCTAATCTAACTTTTATATATGTACTTATATGTGTAAGTACATACAATCTTTAGAGGATTTAGCTCACTAATATAACATTTTATTTCATGTTCTTTATTTTATGCAATTTATTTGTTTTATGTTTTTGAGACTTATCCTTAATCAAAGTCTTAGACTTGTCCATCTTTAAACCAAAACAAAAAGGAGACTTGTCTATTTCTAAGTCTCAGGGAGCATTGTCCAAAATCTAAGACTCTTGTTCTAATTTTGTTTCATCTTATTATATTTTATTTTATGTTACTATGGTGACTGGATTATTTTAAGTCCTAAGGAGCCTTGAATATGATCTAAGACTCCCATCTTCTATTTTGATTCTTATTTATTATTCTTGTCAATATTTTACTTATGTTCCTTTAATATCACAATATTTATAAAATTAAATTTTGTTGTCATATTCATGAAATGCCTATAGTGATGTTATAATTCCAAATGAATTTTTGAACTTCCACATGTTGACAATTCTTTGTTATGTACAATATTTTCTAAAAACTCATTTTCAAGACATGAGAAAATCTTTAATCAAAAGAAAATTTGAAACAAAACCATCCCCCCTATTTTCCTTGAAAATGCCGAGACATGTAGATGGTAGAGTGGATGTGAAATTTAAACTTTTCTTTCTCAAACCAACAAAACTTTAATGATCATAAATTGCAAAAATCGAGAAACAAATCCTACACCTAAGTTTTCTAAAATGCCGAGACATAAAGAAAAGTTTTGAGAAAATTATAGTTTGAAATTCTTTTGCTACAATCACAACAGGACTCAATACTTTGAAACTTAAAGGATCAAATGAAGTTTGATTATAAAAAGCCTAGGTAGGTGAAACTTTCAAGGTAAATTAAATAACATATAATACCCTCTTTTCAAGTTTAAACCACTCATTTAGGAGATTCTTTGTACAAAAAAAAATTTGAAAAAAAAAATCAGTCTCCTAAATCCTCAAGAATGCTGAGACTTAAGTGTAATATTTTAAATTTTCACAACTAGAAATTCTTTTCTTAAAAAAAAAAAAACACAAGAAAACCAATGTTTTGTTAAATGAACTTTAAATGGAAACTTAAACAAAAATTTACAAGGAACAAAATAAAGTATGATGCTTTTTTGATTTTAAATCACCTATTTTTAAATACCAAAAGATAAAGTTTCACAACGAGTTTTCAAAGTTTAAATCTTCATGAACTTAAATTTTCCAAATTATCATAAAGACAATTCGATGATAACTCTATTTTCAAGCAACATCACTAGGATCATGCATGTGCTATAAATTATTTGAGTCTCTAATTATGTTTAAATATAAGAATAATAAATATACATGCCTTGGAAAGTCTATAAAGAATAAAACTTACAAGATGTATCAAAATGGACTTAATCATAATTCTAGGCATGATTCGTACAATAGGATTACGAGACCTGAATGACCTTAAATGTTTGAAGTATCCTTAGAAATGGATAAAGCATTCGAATTAGGTAGAAAACGATTACTCATATGCAAAAATCAGAGTTAAAATGATCAAATTATGACCATTTTAAGGTCTAACCTACATAACCAAAAAATATCGCGAGAATAGAATCATAAGGAGTAGAAGTTTTAATAAAGTTGATCCAAAACACTCATTTTGGGTTTTTCCTTATTGAGGTAATGAGGATCCTAAGCCCATGTTTCCCGAGGATCACTTTGCCTAAAGATTTCACTATGAACGAGTAAGTTTTCCTTATGATTTGTTACCTTGCTTGTGCTTGTAGATAGTTGTCTTAGTCTTGTAAGTGTAAGATTAAAATGAATATGTATGGGGTTACGAGTATATGCGTATGTGCTTCTATGAACGTGTGACAATAGATACTAAGCATATTGAAACTGATGAATGGTTGTTTAAGTACATCATCAATATTACCTGTTGCTTATGTGTGTATGATACTAGTTTGATCACCTTTAAGCATATCTTAATTATATTCAACTTTAATATAAATAAAATAGGCACGCATTGCATCTGTTGAGTCACATGTTGAAGTTGCTACTCCTACATAAGGAATCAAAAGGGCTATGGTGTCCCAGCTCAATCTTAGGGGAACTAATTCGTATAGAACACGACCTCAAGGATGAGCCACGCCAATTAATCACTATGGGCATGTGCTTGGGGATTAGCAATGAAGATGACAAAGACCTTCAAATCAATTCTTTAACCCTCGACACGAAGGGTGTAAATCAATATTATGTAGGGCTGTGATGCGCATTTACCGATCGTAACAAATTCTAAAATTTATAAACCCATGGAAATCTACGATCTGAGCTAGGCAAGCGTACCTATTCAATGTAGCATAGATTTTAGGGTGTCGTCTTCAGGGAATTTTTAAGAACAAGTACTAGTTGTCGAGCCTGGATTTCGAAAATCATCCGGTTCATTTCTTTTAACCCCATTCACATTAAACCCTAACCCGATTCACATTAAACCCTAACCCATTTAACATGAATCCTCGACTAGGGATTAAAAGAAATTTAATTTGAAAAATATTTTGGAGTAGCAACCGATAAAAATCGGAAAAAATGAAAAGTTAGGATTAATGGGTCGATTAATCCTAACTTAGGCACTAGTCTTCAGAAATTTTGATTTAAAAATCAAAATTTAGAAAAAATACCAGATATCTGAGTCCGGGGGCTAACCTATTAAAACCTAAGCGGTTACCACTTTAAATTTAAAATTTAGAATTTATCCTTCTCTAAAGAGACTTGCAAAAAATATGTACAAAATAATAGCAATATTTATAAGTCATAAATCATTTTTAATAATTTTTCTATTTAATTTTTAGAAAACTTATAATATTTACAAAGAAAAGAAAAACACTCAAAAATCATATATATATATATATATAAACTTATAATTACATTCATAAATAATCATAAAAGTTTAATATTTATAAAGAAAAAATTAATTAATAAGAAATAATAGATCAATAGTATTTAGACTTATAATATTTAATTAATTAAATAATAAAAAAGTTTTTATATTTTCTTTAATGTCGCCCCGAAGGTGCCTACGTACTCGCTAATAGAGATCAGACAAAACGTAGTTCTTTTGGTAAAAAAAAAAATTTAAATTTGTTGGTTAATCTTAATTTTTAAGAACCTTTTCCACTTTAAGTTTTTATAAATTTTGAATTTGTCTAAAAAGAAAACTCTTTTAATTATGATTCCTAAGATCTAATCACTTTTATTATTTTATAAAAATAAGATTTTTCTAAGTCCTTTTATTAATTTTGAAAACACTTTTTGTATATATTTTTTAATCAAACAAACATACACATTAACCTATTCATGAAAATTACTCAATAAATATCGAGACACACATATACACATTAATGCATTTTTTTTAAAAAAAAAATATCAAAACACACATATACACATTAATGCATTTTTTTTTAAAAATATCAAAACACACATATACATATTAACAAATTTATACATATAAAAAAAATTCAAAAATATCAAAACATGCATGTACATATTAACACATTTTTCAAAAAAAAAAAAAATAAAAAATATCAAATTTGCTAAAAAAATAGATAAAATATTTTTTTGATTTTTAGAAAATTTTCTAGAATTTTTGGGATTTTTAATGATTTTTAATAATTTACGTAATTTTAAAAACTATATTTATAAAATAAATAAATTACGGACTGACCTGGACCATCGGATTAACTCGGGCGAAATCTGGATCGTCGATCGCGTTGATTGAATAAGGTACGTTCGATCGAATTGACTGAATCTAAGACGTTGATTTGATTATCTGATCACAGTCGTTAGATCTGAAGATTAAACGTGGACCGTTAGATCTATGGGGCAGACTGGATCCGGGTTGGAGGCGGGTCGGATCTCGGTTCGGATCTCTGTAGTCGGGTGAAGAAGACGACGGCGTGTTCTTTCGAGGCGGATTCCGGAGGCTGTGATGTTGCTCGTCCTCCGAAACCTTATCGGCCCGACCTATCTCGCAGCGGTGGATCTCCTGGTGGTGGTGGTTGGCGCCCAGATCGGCCGTAGGTGGCTGTACGATGGTGGCCCGACGGTGGCGTACGGAAAGAAAAATTCCAAAAAATTTGCAGAACCCCAAATTGCAAATTCGAGCAATTTCAAACACTCTAATCAATCAAAAACACTTCCCTAATGATTCTAACACTCTTTAATTGGATCGAAATCCTCTCAATTACTTCGAATTTACGATTTTCGCAATTCGAACATAATCACTCTTATTTTCAGATCTTGATATTCTAATGTGTATTTCTTGAAATTGAATTGTGCCTTTGGCTTGTGTGGTGGTACTATTTATAAAGTTCGAATTAATTTGTTGTTTCGAAGCTTCATGATTGTTCGATTTTTAAATCACGAATCGTTTGTATTTTTTCAAATAAGAACGATTCAAAATTGGGACTCGATTCGTGATTGTTTGTTTAAATTGATCACGAATCTTGTGTTTATACATCATGACTCCTCGATTGGGTGTATTTAATTTGATCAAAGGACACAATTAAGCCATTTTTGAATTTGAAGAAACATGTTCGTTTGAATTTTTCCCCAATTTTCATGCCTTAATTAAGATGACTTTTGGGATGAAATTGAAATAGCCATGAAATTCCTAATTTTTATTTTATAAGTGTATTGTTGAATTTAAGCATGATATATATATATATATATATATTGATAGTGAATTTAATTTTGATGAGTATTATGATGTGTGAAAGTGTAGAATTATTTAAATATGTTAGATTAATTATTTATTGAGTTTGTAAAATATTAATATGCCTTAGAGTGGGTTATTTATGCTTAGAATAAGTGGAATGTATATATATAAATATCCTTAAGTAGTAGAAAAAATAGGCTAAAAACTTAGCCATTAAACCTCCATTATGTGCCTTAAGATAAAGATATTAATTAACACAAAACAAAGTCATTAAGCCTTTAATGCCCTCATGCCCTTAAAGTCAAAATAGGATAAACATAAACTTTTTAACTTCAAAAATTCGGCCAAAAATTTCAGACCAAACCAAAAGCCCTCCATTTGCCCTAGAACATCTTCTTCTTCACTCCAAAAAGGCTCCCAAGGTGAACCAAGTTTGAGACTTGATTTTCTACAACATCCACCATCAAAAGCTTGATCTAGAGTCATTAAACCAAGCCTTGAAGTTCTTGTGGTAAGAGTGTTCTTCAACTTTTTTTCTCTATGCATGAATATGTAGTCTTGATGCCATATTTGTTTAAATTTATGTTCCATGATGTTTTGATGGTATATGATGTGTTATAGGACTAGAGTGGTTAGTTTTATGTGCTTAGGATGAGTTTTGAAGTGTTGGAAGTGTTGGTGAAAGCATGTGGTTGGATGACCTAAATATCGAAGAAGATGATGAATAGTGATTTGGAGTTGATGAAGTTTTGGAGATGTTTGGTGTTGTTTGAATGATGGGATGATCATATAACAAGCTTTAGAGTAACTTGGAATGAGTTTATAAGAATTTTAAGAGGTGTAAAATGCACTTTGAAAACAGGGGATTTCGTCATTTTTTTGTTCCAGTGTACACAACTGTGTACATGGCCGTGTAGGCCTTGAAATTCTTAAAAGTTGCTCTCGGGTCATTTTTTTACCCAACACGGCCTCGGTACACGGGCCGTGTACCCGGTCGTGTAGACTTCCCCTGTTTCGCAGCTCTTTGTATTTTAGCCATAACTTTTTCATCCGATCTCCGATTGAGGTGATTCAAGTTGCATTTTAAAGCTAAGGAAAAGATCTAAAACTTTCATGTTTTAAGACTTTCCAAATTCGAAAAGTATCAGTGCTTAAATTTCAATTCTTTCCAGCTGATACACTTTCCAACAAAGTTTAAAACTTATTGTTGTTTGCTAAAAGTTGTTCAAAGCTTGATAAATGGTCATTTAAGTATTTGTTGAGTATTGTATGATAATATATGATATCTAAATGCTATGTGATGATGTTATAATGATTTATTTGAATTTCTTTGGATGATTATACTTGAACTAAGTGTGAGTTGTAATTACTTCTTTTTACAGTGATTGATTCCCTTTCGGTTATTCCCATTGACTCTCGATCTAGTACAGGTACGCAGTAACTAGCTTGTCTCTGTGTTAGGATAGGCATTTATAAAAACTATATATAATAAGAAAAACTTAATTGTGAGTGTTGATTTGTGTTTTACGTCGTTAAATCCAATCCCTGCCCAGGGTGGCATGAGTGCCTAGGGGCGCCCCCTCACAGATTGGGTGAGCCTGGGATGGTATTGGTATCCAGTTCGGGGAGCGGCACCCTGCTCAGATTGGGCATGGTAGATTTAGGTGTTTTCTGTAAAATTATATAGAACGGTATAAGTATCCGAGCTACTTATATCAACCCCCTGAGCGTCAAGGTTGTTACTCAGGATCCCCCACTATCCTTGTTGCCCGGAGTTTGAATACTCCCATGTTGAATTACTAACTAAAGACTAGATAATAATTGAATGGTTGTTGCATCTTGCATTTAGTTTAGGCTTGTGTGAATCATCTCGCTTTTGTTTTCGTTACTTGTGTACTGGGCCTCTGACTCATATTTTATCTATTTCAGGTGAGGATCTTGATGAGTCTTATGCGAGCTTGGGTTATGGTCCTGATTTTGAGGATTTTCTGGAGGATTTTGAGGACTAGAGATGGCCCTGGACTGGTTGGAGCCCAATCTTTTTGTAATAGACTAGATATATAGGTTGGATAGTTATTTATATAGTTCTTGATGAACTATATGTTTTGTAGTTTTGCTAAGGCTTGTAAGAAGCCTTTTGGTTGTAATATATATATGTATGTATGTATGTACCTAGCTTGTATAACCTGAGCTATTTTCTTATAATGTTTGTATATATATGGTATTGTGTTTTGAAAGTAAGCTATTAAGTAAATAATTTTCAAAATGACTTATGTTGTGAAATTAGACAAACAATTCATCAAACATTTCTTCTTGGACAACCTTACATATAATTCTGCAGATTATATGTGGTTGGGAACTGTTATCACTTATTTTAAATATAGGGGTGATAGCGGGTCCTTACAGAAATAATACATGAATTATGTATAGATGTGATGTATCCCATGCCTAGTTTGTGTCTGTACACTTAATTTCGAAAAATAACAAAGATTCATTGATCAAATAGTGTTTCAAAGTGAATGAATCAATGTATCTTTTGGGGAAAAAATGAAGCAAAAAGAAGAAAAAATCTGCCTTTGGGTAGACTCGAACCTAGGTCCCTCTTTGCATCAGAATCCCTGTGTCCATGGTTTAAACCGTTAGGCCTGCCTTGGTGATATAACCAAACCACTAATACTTAAGGCTTTTCAAACAATTTAATTAGACAAATAATTTGTTTAATTAACAAAAATATATGTTATAATAGCATCAAGATTAAGGGTCTATTGACACTTATCAAACTTCCCCACACTTAATCGTTTTTTTGTCCTCAAGCAAACAAAACAAGGATAAAAGAATCTATCATTAGGGGTGTTCATGGACCGGTTAACCGGTCCGTGGCCTTATTTTTTGAACCTAACCGAAATTATCGGTTTTTAAATATCCCGATCCTTAACCGGTCCATTATAAACGGTTAACCGCCTTAACGGTTAACCGTTTTATTCGGTTAATTTATTTGGTTTTCGGTTTTTAACCATTTAACGTAATGGTTTCAACAAATTAAATCGATAATTTCAAAAAACCTTTTTTTTAAGCCTTTATCATAAATTTTTTCTTTAAATTATTATATATATTACTAGAGCTACAAAAAAAAGAAAATGAAATTAAGGAATAAGGGAAAAACGAACTTTTGAATGTATCATTATAAACAAAATCAAATTAAATCAATTACCATATTAACTCCATAAATTATAGGACAATAGTATTTTAATCGAAATTCAATGAATATTAACATAGGTAAATTATATGTATATGAAAATCATATGTACAAATATAAAAAAATAATTATTTTTATATGTAAATTATATGTATAATATATTATACTAAAATACTTAACCGTTAACCATCGGTTTTTTGTAGTTACAAACCGAAACCGAAACCGAAAACAAAAAAAATTAAAAACCGTAATCCTAAACCGAAACCAACGGACCGGTTAACTATATTTTTCGGATTGGTTTTACGGTTTCGGTTCGGTTTCTCGGTTTCATCGGTTTTTTTGCACACCCCTATCTATCATCAAATATACTCATAAGAAAATTTCACATTAATCATAACATTCTTTAATTCCATCAAAGCAAAATGACTCATTAGTACCTATTACTCAAACCTACCATATTTGTACTTGCACTTAGCTCACCACAATCAAATTTTTAAAACTAATCCAAGTAAGTCAAACTATTAATCTTATCATTTAATAACCGATTCTAAAGTTATAAAGGAGATACAAATTCAAACAAAGTAAAAGTGTCATGGTAACATCTCACTACTTACTAGTAAGCATATAGACTGTTCAATCACCTTTCTAAACACAATAACCTAAAGTGAAAGTATAAAGCATCCATCATTCTCTTAAATTTTTTTCCTCTTTTTGAATCTCTTTAATTTTTTTTATATTAGCCTTCAGAGGAGGAGGTTTTTACCTCCATCTTTTCTTTTCCTCTGGAAGGGTTTTGGCTTGCTTCTTTTCGGCTTAGCTCTTTTTTTTTTTTTTTTTTTTCTAGATGCTTGCATAATCAATATCAGGGTCGGAACTTTGGTCTTCTAAGGGACCAAAGCCCTCCCATATTAGCTTAGCTTGCACTTTGTTTTTTTTTTTTTTTTCATAGAGATTATTCAAGAAGAATCAACAAGCGATAGATTTCATATGCCCCTTTCATAAAAAGTTAGAAGAGCTCTTAAAGTAATCGAAAAGCAAACATACTACTAACAAGCTTAGAAACACAACCATTAAACTTTAAACTAAGGATTTTGACATCTTTCACAACTCTAAATTCAATCATTAAATGACAAGTAAATTTATCCTACTTAGATTTTATCTTAAAAGCTTTGACTAAGTAAACTAAGTTCAAAATAGGTGAGCAAGCACACCACATCACTATTCTTCAATTTTTTTAGTGCTATCTTTCCAAACAAAATGAGTATAATTTCAAGATTCTAACTTATTAAAACATATCAACATAAAAAGCTCATTAACAAACTCATAAATGGGGGAATTTTGATTAACAAGTATATATGCAATATGAAGCTCAAATTAAGACCCAAATAATTTCTTTCTTCTAGTATACCCCTTCCCTACTCTTAAACAAGACATTGTCCCCAATGGCTTCTTAGCTAAGCACAAGTAAGGAAAAATGACAAGAAAGAAATTCGAAGAAAAGGACAATAATAACTTCCCTGGTTTGGTGTAGATGTCATCATAAAGTTGCATAACCAGGATAACAAAGAAAAATTATGAAAGCATAGATAAACAGCAGCACCATAATCCATAGGAACCCAATCAAGTTAGAAGCACATGCCTGCAAACAAAAACAAAAACAGAGTGAAACAGTAGAACAAGCAAGAAAAGCCTAAACTAAGTCCAAAAAGAAAGTCTACTTGGTACCAGAGAAAATAAGAGTCTTCCCATAAGATGGGAGCTCAAAAGTACAGACTAATAATAGAACAAAATAAAAAACACCAAAGGCAAAAATCAAGCCTTGCCATCATCATCTCCACATTCATTATCATCTCCAGCTGTGGCTTCAGTAGATTCCTCATCTTCATCTTAATCATTACTATCATCATCTTTGCCTATTGTATCATGAATGATGCGAATAGAATCTAGATCAGGTTCAGGAGATGTCATAGAGTCATATTCGGGAGAAGACTCATAAGTGGGTATATTCTGTGGTGGTAGTGAACAATAGCCAACCAATGATTGTAAAAACCCCTAGACAGCTTGCCGAAATCGTTTAGCCTTCTTGTGTTCAGCATGAAATTCTCTCCTCAACCAACAAAACTCATATTCTCGTAAAGAGGAAAATATAGAAGAGCTAGAAGGACCAGGAGAGGAAGGAGATTTACTAGCAACTCTATGCAGCCCATACCCATGAAATGGACCATTAGTGATCTGCTCAGACTGCACACATGGAGTACCAGCTGGTGGTTCTCGAAACAAATTTATGCCTTTAAGTAACTTGGTAATATAACCTCCACAATAAAGCCCTTTAACTCGAGGATCAGTAGCCTGACGTTTAAGGAATATGGTGACTTCCACACCGACAACGATGGGGTATTCCTTATATGTAATCCCCTAGATTTTATGATACGGTTATGTTTAAACCCTAAACCGGAAGTCAACCGGAAACCCTAAGGTCAACAAATATACATCAAACCTTAGTAGATTAGATCCGGTAATCCTGTGTTCCTAATCTTGAAACAATGAAATTGAGATAGTAGTGGATAATAGTTCGTAGTAATATAAGGATGCATAAAAATATCAAATTCAATAATTTTTAGTGTCTTTCAAATCCGAACGAGATTAGTTTTCGAAAATCGTGCTCCGGTACCCCTCGACGGCAAAAATATTTCGATAATACCAATAAACTCGTAAAAATATAAGGATTTCAAAAATATCAGTTTTATAATTTTTCGGTATCTAAAAATATCAGATACAGCTTAAATACGCATATTTTCTTTACTACCGGTATTAATTTGTCTTATCTACTATTATAATACTATTCTATACTATTAATTACTATTCACCATCTCTACTTTTCTACACCTATTTTTACACTCTACCATACCTATTCTATTTTTTACTTTTCCCATACATCTTCATTCACATCAAACCTTATATCTTATTACTTTTAATTAACACAAATACAAAACAAAAAAAAATCTCCCTCTCTCCCTTCTCAATGTTTACGTTAGCCCTCTCTCTCCAATACATACACACATTTATTTTTCTTTTTCAATTCATTTAATTCACACAATTTCCACTCCAAAAATTCTATAAATACTTCATCTCCCTCTAATTCTTTCACATACTCATTCACCTCATTAAAACTCTCCCAAATTCTCTCTACAAACACTCTCTCCCAAAATCTCTCTTTTCTTTCTTTATTACTCAAATTTTTCCTACACATTTCCTACACACATAAAAACTATCCAAACTTTCTCTACACTACCTCTTCCATACTTTCTTTATAGGTTAGTACTCTTACCTATTCTCCTATTTATTTTCCATGTCATGTAACATAGCATGACTATGGTGTTGTTTCTCAAAAACTCACTTGAGTTGTAGAAGCAACAACATGTTCATGCTTTGTTCTTGTATATGCCAAGAATTTCAATTTTTATTATGTTGTTATTATGATCTTATTATTGTTATTATGCTTCTAACATAACTTTGTATATATGTTACTATCTATATGTGTGTGTGTGTATATATATATATATATTTTAGAGCCTAAATGCTCACTAACGCACTAACAAACTTATCATTATAATTGCTCTTATTATTGCTCTTTCTTTTTTCTTTTTTGGGACTTAGTCTTGGGATGCCTTGATGAAGCTAAGGCTTCCAACACTTGACTGAGTTACCTTGATGAAGCTAAGGTTCCCAATACTTGACCATAATATCTTGCTTATTATTATTACTATCTTGCTTCTTATCTTGTATTTTCATCATCTACACACTACATGCTCATAATACATGCATCTTCGTAATGATATTGTCTTAACAAATTTAAAGTAGAATTTTTCTTTAATAAAAGAACTTGAAACTAAACCTTTTACTATGTAACTAGTCACTAAATAAAGGAGTTGTCAACAACAACTTAGAAAATGGATTTTTGCTGCATTCTCTCAAGCTTTCTCAAAGTTTTCTCAAGTGACAACAATGATGATTTTACCAAGGAAATAAAGGATATAAACACCTTCTTTTTGTAATGTGATAACCCAAGGCCTCGTTAAAATAATTTGTTGGTATACAAAATTTTCACCAAAAAGCGTAAGCATTAAAGTCTTTTCAACTTCATAATAAAGACCAAGAAACAAACTAGATTTCAAAGTAAGATAAAATCAACCTGTTAATTTATAAAGCCAAGTAGAAAAATAATGATTATCAAGTTTCTAAAGAAGGAACCCATTTTCAAAGAAATAACAAGAATATAAGTATGATAAGTTAAAAAACAATGGATTTTAGTAATAACTTAAAAAGATGATTTCTTTTCAAATAAAATCAGTAAAGAAAATGAATGACCAAGTTTTAGAAATAAAATTAGTCTTTTAGAAGTTAATAAATAAAAGTATAAGAGGAAAAAGACTCATTTACAAAACCATTCTAAAGGCAAATCTATAAATAGGTTATCAATAACTCAATGAAAATTTTTGAAAACTTTATTATAAAAGACCAAAGTTAAGGGAAGAATTTATTTGTTTTAGAGAAGAAATGGGAAAAAAAATGAGAATATACTCATTTATAATAACCTAAGACAATATCAAGTTTCTCCAAAACACTTAGAAGAGAGTTTGTTAAGTTTAAGTTTCAACATTTTAGGATAAATTATTTTACAAAAAATAATGGTTGAGATAACACCATTAGAATTTTTGCATATAGAGTGAGTTTATATCCATATACTCAGAGATTTTTCAATATACGTATCTATATTTTTGCTAAAGGATTTTTTATTAAAGTTGAGTTGAGAAAAATTGTTTTGCAAAAGCTGGGATTTTTCGTTTTGAATCTGTACCGAGACATTTAGCAACCTAAATGACCTTGTATGTAGGAAATAACCTTAGAAATGGATGGATTTTTTCGAGTAGGTAGAAATCGGTATATAGTATGCGAAATTCTGAGTTAAAATAAGCAAGTTATGACCATTTTGAGTTGGAATTTCACTCAAAGCAAATTTTGACGAACTTAGTAGAATAAAATTACAAGTTAACTAGATCTTCCAAGAAATACTCATTTTGGATATTTTTTTTGTATAGGTGACATGAAATTTGAGCTACCATACCTAGAAGACTATTTCGACTAAAGAGCTTCTGTTGATATGGCTGAGTGCGTTTAAATTCTTGCAATTGTACTTATGTATTTGCTTGTAGTTTAGTGGCATTAGATTTTAGGAAAAGATTAAACATGAAAGCGCATGTGTTTTATTTACATGGTTGAAATTATGATAAGTATATCGAGACGAGAATTATTAATTAATCTTTGTATGATTTAGTTTAATATTGATTGTCTGCAAATTCTATGGTCACTTATAAAATGACTAATACTATGCCATGATTACTTAAATTAAATGATCAATGCATAACACGTAGTGTGTCACATTGCATTCATTACTATACCTTTAGTGGGACAAGGGCATAGTAATGAGGTCAAGGATCTGAAATCATAATTTATGACTTTGATTGTCTGTAATTAAATGATGAGTGGGCACCCAAATTAACTATTTTAGCGATTAGTAGGAATCTGTACAAAACTGCAAAAATATCATTTGTGAACTATGACTTCGTTGCTCGAAACACCTAACCATCGAATGGAGGGGTAAATCCATTCAAACATATGATTCTCAAAAAATCGTATGTATTGTTTGCTCATGTGATTGCTTGAATCTCATATGCTTAATTAAATAACTTAATTGATTATTGATTGTTGAAGTACTTTACTTGTGGATTTAATTCTCACTAAGCAAGAAGGTTACCCCCTTATAGATACCTTTTGCAGTTTCTCCATTTATGGTTGAAACCCCGGGGGTATTTCTTACAGGTATTACCTTTATGGCCAAAGGAGTTTTTGGAAGAAGTCAAAGACTAGATGTAGACGTAGACTTAGACTTCTAAGTTAATCTCCATGTAATTATTTTGATTAGGCTTCATTAGACCTTGATGAACTATACTATCTTTTACGGGGGAATGTCCCTTTGATGAATTGTAAGACCTTTAAATATTTCCTTATTTTAGTTATTATATTATGATTTCATTCTTTAAACCGCTATATGAATGTCTTCTTAAATAACTTGTTCCACAGTTGGTCCTCTATAATCGTGAACGTACGCCTTATACCCCTTATTAAAGCTTATGGGATGACGGAGGTCATCATACTTCAGTTTTAATATTGAATGTGGTGGACCGTCGCGTTTAGGGTACCCTTTAGAGCATGCCACTATACATACTATACAAATGAAACAACTCAAAGGAATTAACCACCCCATGACTATTGCTGCATCCACCAATTGTATGAGCTAACAAATGATGGACCGCTTTCAAAGTAAGCTCAGTGGTGGAAGAAGCTTTGGATTTGGATGGAAGATATTTAACAGGCTTATCAAAGCATAAAAACTGCCAAAATTCATTCATACTCTATATGGGAGGCTAATCATTAGGCATAGAGAGATATTCAGGGGTTTCAATCTCAGTAGCTGAATATAGTCCCAAAAAGAGCCCAAATTTAAACAAATGGAAGCTATACGACTTACCATATACCTCAAATGTGATTGTGCTATCGACCTTGTGGGTACGAGACTGCTGCTCAATCTCCATAGTAGATAAAAGCTCAATGGTAATATCAGAATATGCAGGCTCATTGATCTAAGAAAATTGAGCCCAAGGACTGATAGCAATTTTCTAATGAACATGAGCTTCCAAACCATATTCTCGGATTAGCCGCCAATCCATATATCGATTATTATGAAATGCTAGATTTTCCAATTTAGCCTTTCTTGCTCGACTACTGACGTTTTGAAATTGGATCACCACCATAAGAAAAACATTCCACACTAGCTGGTAATGGTGGTGAAGGCACTATAGTTCATTGGCGGGAGCTAAATGGTTGGGCTGCTGGTGATCTGGTAGGACGTTTTCCTTTCTTAATGCATGCTCGCTTTTGGCCCATGCCTATCAAAGAAATTTTAACACATATGAGAGTAAGGACAAGTGAAAAACAACCAACAAAGCTAGTCATGCTGAAAATGATGCTTAAATTCATCCGTTGGCTAAAGGAAATATATTGGCAAAAAGGAATCATCAATGAGCATTAATTCATGTTGGGAAAGATAAAAATTTCTGCACAACACAAGCATCATGGTAGTGTAAATGGTTAGGATGAAGTTAAAAAGTTGGGATTTCAAATTTGTACACGAGCGTGGGAAATAGGCTATGTTGAAGGTGGTAAGAAATTTCTAGCAACAAAGTGAAGTACAAACATTGTGTAGAACACCACAATGTGGCCAAAATTAACAAGATGAGAAAATCCCAAAATAAGACATACATGAACCGTAAATCCATGATTGATATAATGTAGCTACAATTTTCTCAAACAAATTACATCTTAAAGCATGAGAAGCATGTAATTGCATGAATCAAGTAAAAGCCCTAATTTTTATGATAATCAAAATTTTGACATGAACATTAGAAATAAAGATCGAACATAAGAACAAAAGTTTGAGAGCGTACATCATCGAAAACGAAAGCTCAAAACATGCTATATACTAGAATGTGTTCATTGAAACTTAAATTGAAAAGCAAATCAAGCATGCAAGAACAAGGATTCGCGCAAATGTAATTAAACCGTATAATGCTCAAGAAGAAAAACATAAAACAACACTAAAGCCAAGAGGAAGGATAAAGAAGCTCACTTGTTGTTGACAATGACAGCAAGATTGGTGAGACTCTAAAAGTGCATGTGTGGTTGTGAGATGAAGATGAGAGCAAATGAGAGGAAATAGAGTGAGAGTAAAATGAGATGCAGAAAAGGTAATCACCCTAGGCGCCATGATTTTTCCGGCCAAGTCAGCAAGAGCAAAACGTGCGCGTGAAGAAGATTTGAGTAGGACACACACTTGAGCATATGTTGAAAAAGGGTGCGCACGTGGAGAAGCATAGGAGTGCTCAGGAGCAGGACACGTAGTTGAGCAGATGTTAAAAAAGGGTACACGCATGGAGAAGGATAGGAGTGCTCGGCCATTTGTTGCTGCCCTCCTACCTAGCAAGGATCCGGGTCGAGATGCAAGCAGTAGCTTGTTTGAGTGTAGGGAATGGCTTTCCTGCCTGCTGTAGGGGTAGGATCAGGGCGGGGATGAACGAGCTGGGCGCTCTAGATGTGTGGAATGCAACATGCGTAGGCGTCTCCAAGGGCGAGGAAGAACGGCGGGGATGAGAATATAAGCTCACTTTAGATGTACCTCGATGTCAGCATGGGCGAGGATGAATGGTGGGGATGATAACAGAAGCTTTGCTCTATTAAGCCCTCCCAGCTGCACGGTTGAGGAAAGAAATGGGCATGAGATCAGTAGCTAAATTTCAGTGTGCCCTGTCTTCTTCTTAGCCATGCTCGAGGCAAGGATGACTCCCAATCCAAAATTTTTTCTTTGACAAACTTAAAAACCAAAAGAATACTGTCCTAAACAATTTGGGCATGAAACTAGCATTGTAAATAGTAGTTCAAAGCTAAACATGAAGTCCGTTAAGCACAAACCCAATTTGTCATAGAAAAATTGTAAGTTTTCATCAAAATCCAAAATGTAGTTTGAACAACATTCTTAGAACTTGGATGAAAACTTACCTCACTCTCTTTTAAGAATTAAATTCATACCAATTTATGTTTTCCGCACACTTAAAATTTACTCTCATCTCCTCTTGAAATTGTTTACATCCAAGACCTACAATTTGGATAGAAAATTGGACTTAGAATAGTGAAAAATATAGAAAAAGAAAGAGAACTCAACTCACCAAAGTTAGACATGGGTTGCCTCCAATGAAGCGCACTTATTTAATGTCGTTGGCTTGACTTTTTTCTTATTAATTGTTGCTTAAACATTAGGTGATTGGAGTTTGAAATCCTCTCGAGTTTTGTCACTCCCGAAGATACCTTAAACGTGGCAGTCCGCCATATATGATATCAAGACTTAAGAATGGCTACCTTAGCCATACGAAAGTTTTGGTATTATATGTAAGGCGTTTAACACGATAATAAAAAACACTTTTGAGAAGTGTGTTCTAAGCAAGTAATAATGAACATACAAGAATCTAGAAATAAAATAGATCATAATGTTAATAATTAAATGTCTATTACATGATTTTTAGGGGCATACCCCCACTAAATTCCAAGAATCGAAATAACTAATAGTTTTTACAATAATTTAATACTGCATCAAAAGATTTTAAAGGAATTCTAATCTAATCCTTCAAGTAGATTTCCATCAAAAGCTCCCAAAAGAAAACTTATGTGGATAAGAGGAGACCTCGGGTATAAAAACAGGTGTTCCTGTGAATGCAAATATCTATAGGAGCGTAAGCTTACGGGCTTAGTGAGTAAATCCCAAAATTCATACTTGAAACAAAATATCAACCAAGTTTATTAAACAAGCAAATGGGATGCAAGAAGCACGTGAGCATACAAGACATATGATTTTCCGGGAATTATATATTGAATGAATTACACTCCTTATTCGGGTTAGGTATTTCGGTCAATTACGACCACTACTTCTTTTAAAACCACTTTTATAGATCTTACCGGCTCCTATACGCCATAAAAAACATGCAGTTATTATCGGTTCCTACTAGCCATCGGTTTATGTAGTTTTTACTGGCTCCTACTCGCCATGTACATAATATACCGGTTATGCCTACCACCATTATCATATACTTGTCCCACTAATTGTATAATAGCAAATGTAATGTGACTTAACATATGAAGTGCATGTATCAACTTTTATTTAAAGCCTAGCCGTTATATTTTTAATTTCTTCCAAGTGATCAACCAATTTCAGACATTTTAACATGCTAATAAACATACAATTTATTACAAGCATTTCATGCTTTAATATACTTAATATTCTTTCAACATATTACCATACATTTTCCATTTCATCTTTCCTTAAATCTAATGAAACTGAATTTATAAGCACAAACATAAGCATGAAAAACAAGAGAAGTAGACTCACTCGGCCATGATGATACTTCTCTCTTATGGATGAGTCGATCGGTCAATCCACTAATCGAAGTAATCCTCCGGGCATAAATACTCCTCCTCGGGATCTCCTAATTAAGAAGAATACCCATAATGAGTATTTCTTATTGATTCTATTGGACTAATCAAAACTATGTCGTAAGATCGTCAAAATTTGTATAGAAGACAATTCTAATTTAAAATGGTCATAACTTGGTCATTTTAACACGGAATTGCGCATATAATATACCGTTTTCTATCTATTTGAAAAGATCTATTCGTTTCTAAAACTATTTTCATCAAACTAAGTCATTTGAGCTCCGAAACAGTGGCGATCAGATTCACAACGAATTTTCTTGTTTGCAAAACTTGATTTTGTAAACTTTCTTTATCTACAAATACTTGTACCAAAAATATTGTTGGTCCCGAAAACATAATCAAGAGGGAGGTGAATTAGTTATAAAAATTTACTTTTTAAAAGAAATTTCAAATAAAATTCACACCACTTGATTATTCAACTGAGGCTTTGAAACTTTCTTAAAACAACAAACTTAACAAATAAAAACTTTGAACAAGAATTCAGATCAAAATGATTTGCTTCAGCTCATGAAAAATCAAAAGTTAATTCAAAACTTTTTACTCCAAGATTAATGTTCTGACTAACTTTCTAATCGAGAAAATATATGTCAAACACTCTCTGATCGACTTTCTGATTAAGACAATATAAACAGGTTACTCTCTGATAAACTTTTGAGCATATATCACATATATAAACACAAAATAAAATTGCACGAATTAAAAGATATAAATGAGTAGAAAGTGCAAAGTTGAATTATACAGGTTCGTTTTGAGCGTCAATCCTCTCTTCTAGCTCCAAGCCAAGGTCCTGGTATTCCACACCGGTTGTGTTTTATTATCCAATCAAATCAACTAAGTTACAAGAAGTTCTTGCTAATTTTCTTTGGCTACAATTCACTTAGCTCAATTCTCCTAAGTAATCAATCTGAGCCTACTTGTAACTATCAAACTCACACAAAAATGTGTAAAAAAAAATCAGAGGAATAAAGAGTAAATATCCTCAAAATTTTGTTCAAGAAAGAACGTAAAAAAATATGACAATATTTGCACGATAAGAATGCTTTGATCACTGTTTGCTTCTTTTGTTTTTCTCGCAATTGTTTATTCTTTGTCTTGTTTTTCTCTTATTAATCTTATTTACTCCAACGACTAGAAGAGAAAATGAATAACTTCGTTCCACATCTTGCTAGTGGAATCCGCTTGTGTTTATCCAAAAAACTGTCAAACATATTAGCACGTGTTTATCTTGTAATCCGCTCAATTTGAATTTTGATTTCTTGAAGTAATCTTGAAATTTCTGCTTCAAAGGATAATCCCAACTATCTAACAACTTGTATGTTTATCTTGATCTTGAATTTCGAATTTGAAAACATCCGTTGTTGACCAAATCCTTCGTCTGATACTGTTCATGCTATATTCGAATTCTCTATGATTTTCGAACTTCAAAATTCCTTGGACAACCTCCTTAAAAATCTGAAACATGTTTTGTAATTACTTCATATTATGCACACTAACTTTCTCTCCTCAAATGTAATTCATTGTAAATTAAATTTCCAAGTTTGAATCGTCTTTATTCAAAAATGCCGTTTATGAGCTTCCAAAAATGTGATCATTAATTCAAAATTAAATCCCTATGGATATTGAACCAACTTTGTGAAACACATTGAGTATATTACCTAAATTATACTCAACATTGGAGTTAGGTCTTCAAAATTTTGAATATTTCCATTTAGTTCAGATCTGAGAGCTGTCGATCATTCTTTAGCAGCTTTTGACAAATAATACATATAAACTCTCTGAAGTTTCTTCTGATGATTTAAAATAAAACTTGTATTCATTGAAAAACCTTCTGATATACATACTAATATGAAATGCAACAAACTTAACAAATATATAAGTAATCACTTAATACTTTTTGTTATCATTAATATCATCATTTGAGAGAAACCGACAAATATAGATACTAAAATGGTTCGGAAAGACCTTTAAAATACATCTATATTGACTCATATCAAATGCATGAATTTAATGAAGTTATCTTAACCATGAATTTTCGTAAAAGCAAAGTTTTTCTAAAGATTTGGAAAAGCAAAACTTTTGAAAATTTCTACTTAGCTTGTTATAAAATTTCTTAAGTTATTTTAAATGAGTATTTTCTCTTTCTTAATTCCATTTCCTTAGTATTTTAAATCTCAAAAGAAGGATTTTTGCTTTTTTAATTTTTTATAGCTTAATTTCTAGGGTAATTAAATACTTTTTGAAAGTAGTTAAAATCTATCAAACGCTATAATTTCTTAACCTTTCCTAAGGTTTATTTCCCTGAAAAAGGAGAAAATGATTTCCTAAGTTGTTCATTAATTTTATTCCTTAAGATCATTCTATTCCTGTGAAAGAAATTTTCTTAGTGTTTAGTCTATTCCTTTATATTCTAAAGTATTGATGGAAAAATGAAGTTCTAGTAAAACTTTTGTTAAACAAGAATTTAAAATTTTAATTTCAAAGAATACTTTTCCATTTTATGACTTTGTAAAAGTGTATGTATGTAATGTCTAAAAATTCCTATATTCTTTGGTTACTAAGATTTATGATGAACTCCTCTAGATTTTTAGAAAAGATTAGTTAAGATAGATTCCTAAGTTTTTATGAAAAATCATTTCTTTCATGACAACATTTATTTGGAAAAGAACTTCTATTTAAGGAAACCTTTCCTTCTTTATCTTTGTTGAGACAAAATCAATATGTTTATACATGATTATGAATATGAAATCATGAAATTATGAATACATAAGAAAGGCATAATAAGTAATAAAATAAGCAAGTTAATAGAAATATCAAGTATTAGGAACCTTCGCTTCATCAAGGTATCCCGAGACTAAGAGTAGACTGTTCCAAAAGAAATAAATAAAAGAAAGAAAAGATTGTTTTGACTTGATGAGGACAAGTCTAAGACTAGAGACTAGTCTTAAAACATCATGAAATAAGTAAATAAGTTGCATAACTTGGAAATAAATAAATAACAATGAGCTTATATGCTCTAAAGATTATATATAAGTACATAATTATATTTACTTAAATATATATAAGAGGTTAACATAATATCAATAATAATATGAGAAAAATAAAATAACAACATAAAAATAAATAGATACATATTCATGAACAAGAACAACACATGAACATAGTGTAACTTCCATAATATTAAGTTTAGGAAACTCACACCATGGTCATGTAAAGTTACATGACATGGTAAAAAAGATTTGAGGAGATTTCTTACCTAAAGTAAGAATGTAGTAGTATTTGTAGTAGAAAAGATTTTTGAGAAGAAATTTTGAGAGTTTTGGGAGAGTGTTTGACAGGGGATTTAGAGAGAATTTTGGAGAGTAATTTTGTGGGTAGCAGATGTATGAATGAAGTGAAAGAGGAGGGGGTATTTATAGGAAAATGGAGAGTGAATTTTGAGTGATTTAAATAAAGAAAAAATTGAAAAAAAATGAGAGAGTGTGTGTGTGTGTGTGGGGGGGGGGGGGGGGGGGGGCGGGGGGGGGGGGGGGGGGGGGGGGGGGGGGGGGGGGGGGGGGGGGGGGGGGGGGGGGGGGGGGGGGGGGTAAGGTAGATACGATATAAAGTTATGAGAAAGATAAAAAAGTAAAGATAATAGGTGTATGGAGTTGTAAGAATATGTATTAGAAAAAGTAGAGATAAATAAATAGTATAGAATAGTAATGAATAATGTAATGTAAAGTAGATGTGACTAGTAAAATACTGGTAGTAAGAAAATACTCGTATAATTGCGATATTTGTTGTTTTTAGTTACCGAAAAATTACGAAACTAATATCTTTGAAATCCTTGTATTAAATTGGTCCTAACGGCATCGGAATATTTTTACTATTCCGAGCTCTGGGACATGCTTTTCAAAAACTGATCCCGTTTGGGTTTGAAGGACACTCGAAATTCACAAATAAAATATTTTTACGTTTCCTTATATTATTACGAACTATTATTACTAATTATCTCAACTTCATTTTATGGGGCTAAAGAATACGAGAATGTCAAATCTAAATTCTAGGGTTTGTGTTAGTCTTTCGTTGATCTTTAGGGTTTCCGGTTGACTTTTAATTATAAGATTAAGCTTAAAATTAACCGAAATTTTAGGGGTTTACAGGTTTCATATTCATTTCTACCTCCTAGATAAAGCTTTAATCTTTGTCCATTGACCTTAAAATCATCATGATCTGGATGTGTAAGCTCAACTGCTCCATGTGGAAAAACTCTTTTAACAACAAAAGGCTTGGACCATCGAGATCTCAATTTTCCTAGAAATAGCCTTAATCTAGAGTTGAATAGCAGCACTTTATCAACTTCTTTGAACTTCTTAGGATGACGGATATGAGAATCATGATACTTTTTCATTCTTTCTTTGTAAATTCTCATATTATCATAAGCCAACAACCTCTATTCTTCAAATTCATTGAGCTATAACTTTCTTTTGATTTATGAGTTTTCAAATCAAAATTCATCTGTTTTATCGCCTAATATGCCTTATGCTCGATTTCTACTGGAAAATGGCATACTTTTCCCTAAACCAAACGATAAGGAGTAGTCTTAAGGGGTGTTTTAAAAGTAGTTCGATACGCCTACAAGGCATCATCCAATTTATCGGCCCAATTCTTACGATGATGATCAACTGTCTTTTCAAGTATGCGCTTTAATTCTTGGTTTGACATTTCAACTTGTCCGTTGGTTTAAGGGTGATAAGGAGTTGCAACTCTATGTGTTACCCCATACCTCCCCAAAACCTTTTCGAACTAAGCATTACAAAAATGTGTTCCCTTGTCACTAATAATAGCTTTTGGAGCTCTAGACCGAGAAAAAAGCTTCTTTAGGAACCTACATACTACTCTGGCATTATTGGTAGGCAAAGCTTGTGCCTCAACCGATTTAGGTACATAATCAACTGCCACTAATATGTATTTGTTCCCATAAGAATTAGGGAATGGCCCAACAAAGTCAATACCCCATAAGTCAAAGATTTCACACTCCAAAATGTAATTTTGAGCCATTTCATCCCTCCTTGATATGTTACCTGTTCGCTGACAGTTGTCACATGAAGCTACATAATGTTGAGCATCCTTGAATATGGTAGGCTAATAAAAACCAGACTCTAACACCTTATGAGCAGTACGGTTAGCATTAAAATGACCATCGGTTGGGCTGGAATGATAATCTTTCAAAATTCTCCAACCCTCACTATGTGAAACACACCTCCTTATCATTTGATCTACACAAATGCGAAAGAGAAAAGGATCTTCCCAATAATAATGCTTGAGTTCATTAAAAAAACCTTTTCTTAGCATGAAAATTCAAGTCATTCGGAAGATACCTGCAACAAGAAAATTTGCAAAATCAACAAACCAAGGAATTCCAACATTAAAAAGCTCACAAACTATAAATAACTTCTCTTCAGGAAAACATCATCAATATCATCCTCTTTGAGATCCTTAAAGAATGGATTTTCCAACCGAGATAAGTGATCGGTTGCTAAATTATCAGCTCCTCTTTTATCACGAATTTCCAGATCAAATTCTTGCGAAAGCAAAATCCATCGAATAAGTCTTGGATTGGCATCGATTTTGGACAACAAAAACTTGAGAGCTAAATGATCTATAAAAACAACAGCTCTAGACAAAATAAGATAAGATCTAAATTTTTAAAAAGCAAAAACTACCACTAACAATTCTTTCTCTGTTGTTGTATAATTTTCTTGAGCACTATTGAGCGTTTTGTTGGCATAATATATTAGCTAAAAATGTTTCTCTCTTCTCTATCCGAGAACCGCTCCCACTGCAAAATCGCTTGCATCGCATATAAGTTCAAAGGGGAGACTTCAATCCGGAGTAATCATGATATGAGCATTTGTTAATTTTTGTTTCAAAATCTCAAAAGCTTGTAAACAATCTTGATTAAAAACAAAAGGCACATCTTTCTCCAATAGCCCTGTCATTGCTCGGGCAATTTTAGAAAAATCTTTTATGAGACGGCTATAGAAATCGGCGTGCCCTAAGAAAGTTCTAATGGCATTGACAAAAGTTGGTGGTAGAAGACTTGTAATTACATCTATCTTGGCCTTATCTACTTCAATGCCCTTGTGAGAGACCTTGTGACCTAACACAATACCCTCTTTACACATAAAGTGACATTTTTCCCAGTTGAGTACCAGGTTTGTCTCTTCACAGGGGGTCAAAACTTGCTCTAAGTTGGCTAAACAATCATTAAATGAATTACCAAAAATTGAGAAGTTCCATAAAGACTTCCATTATATTTTCAACTAAGTCATCAAAAATTGCAAGCGTACACCTTTGAAATGTGGTTGGTGCATTGCAAAGCCCAAATGGCATCTTCTTATAAGCATAAGTGCCATAGGGACATGTGAAGGTTGTTTTCTCTTGATCTTCCAGGGCTATAGGTACTTGAAAGTAACCGGACATTCCGTTTAAATAACAATAAAACATATGTCCAGCAGGTCTTTCAAGCATTTGGTCAACAAAAGGCAAGGGAAAATGATCCTTTCTAGTTGCATCATTTAGTCTCCTATAATCAACACACACCCGCCACCCTGTAACAGTCCTCCTGGGAGTCAACTCATTTTTTTCATTGAGGACCACAATTATCCCCCCTTTCTTTGGGTGTCACGCTTCAAAGGGTACCCTAAAGTAACAGTGTGCCGCATACCATACGAGACTTAAGAATCACTACCACAGTCATTCAGAAGTCTAGTATTAGATGCAAGGCGTTCCCTTACGAATACTCAAGCAATTGGAGATAGATAGTTTAATTTGATAGAAAAAGCATCAAAATGCAAACCACATATATTTAGGATCATATACAAAAACTAAGGGGCATTTCCCTGTAAAAGAATAATAAGTCTAGGTAATAGCTTTTGACATCAACACGAATATTTAGGGTTTCCTATGGAAGTCTATACACAAACTAAACATAAACTTTTAAGGGAAACTCCTATTCTTGATTTACTTGAGTTGTCAAATCCCTAGTTCGCAACCACAGATAAGGGAATTGCAACAAAAAGAAGCTATGGGGTATAAGCTTCACTATCTTAGCGAGTAAATACTTATAGAATATACGTATCCAACAATTTCATATAATCAAGTTGTTTTAATCATCCATATGAAATGCAACAATATCATGGGCATACAAGACATATGATCAAATCAGAAATCAAATGTTGAATGGATTTGCGCCCTCTATTTGGGGTTAGCAGATTAATGAATCCTGCGGTACTAACCTTGAATTTATTGTTCCGTTTTATGGTTTACGGGTAACCCATTGACCGTACCGTTTTATGGATCACGGGTAACCCATTAACTGTATCGTTTTATGGATCATGGGTAACCAACATTACTAAATGCACTATCCCCAACGCAAAATGATTATTTCCATGTTACTTGTTAATCCGAGTAATCATTAATACAATTTCATAGGTGACCAAGAAATTCGCAAGCAATTCGCAAACAATCATAATCATGGCATATGGACATCCATCAATTAATCACCTGGTTTCGATATACTTAACACATTTTTCTCAATACATTAAGAAACATACATAATCCCATAATCGCCTATCATGCATTTCCATTTTTTTATCTTTGCTTAGCACCTTAATGTAACTATGAATTACAAGCACAATAAGGAATTGTAAATAGGAAGTGTGACTCACTCGGCTATGGTCTTCGGTCTTTACTCTTAATAATTCAAGGGCAAAGAATCCTTCGATTTGAAATCTCCAAAATGAAAGAAATACACAAATGAGTATTTCAAACCATAACTAATCGCAATTTAACAAACAAAAACTTTCAAGTTCGTCATTTTCGTAGTCAGTGAAAATTTCAACTTAAAACGGCCATAACTTGGTCATTTTAACTTGAAATTTCACATATAAGTAGTCGATTTCTATCTATTTCAAAAAATCTAACTAATTATAATGTTATTCTTGAGTTTTAAAAACTTTTAGGTCTCAAAAAGTTTGGATTAGTTCTAGTCAGTAGGTAAAAATCATGTTTCCGAAATTTTTTTGTGAAAACTTACATTGTTTCTACTATGTACATTAAATGTACATGCAATATCAACAAGTTAATATCATGAATAACATGTTATGAGCTATTTATATATATGTTCTTGATGATAGTTGGTTAAAAAGAACTTTTAGATAAATTTCATTTTGCGAAAACTTCAAGAATACTTGATTTAGAAAAACTCGTTTTATTTCTTGAAAAATCACCTTTGTTTTTACTAAAATAAGGCCTTGATGACCTATATGCCTAATACCCTCATTATTTTAAGAAATTTCTTCATTTGGGAGTGGGAAAATAGATGTTTAAACGGGGTCTTGCCTAGTTATGAATTTTACAAGAATTGTTGATGATGAAAATAAAGTTTGATTTATGTGTTGAAACTTTTCCTTTGTTTTAGAAATATTCTTTGATAAAATTCATTTGTTCTTGCCACAATTAAATCCTTACTATACCAATTCTCAAAAGCTTCCCTTTCTCAATTAAAAATCCTCATTTTGGAATTTGAAAATAGGTGTTTAAATATGGTTCTTTTCTAAATTCAAATTTTGTAATTTGTTTTGAGATTATTTCTTGGATAAAACTCATTTGATTTTTCTAAAATTGAGTCCTAATCAAACCTATTCCTGAAAGCTTCCATTTTTTTTAACAAAACTCTTATTTTGGGGTTGGAAAATAGGTGTTTACATATCAACTCCTCCTAGTTACGAATTTTATGTTCTTGTTGGAATTGAGACAAAGTTCTACTTTAACTCTTGCAAATCTTTCTTATTTTGAAAATATCCATTCCATAAGCCTTTCATATTTTATATAAAATCCTCATTTTGAAGTTGGGAAAATAGGTTTCACAATAGGTGTCTTTTTAAATCCGAATTTCAAAAATTGTTTTTGATGGGAATAAAAATAGATATTGAGCTTTTGGCAATATCCTCATTACTACCATCATACTACAAATCTTTTATTCACATAAAACAAATTTTTATTACATTTATATACTAAAAAAAAAATAGGAATATGATGACAGTTATGTTATGATGCAAATGCAAGCTTGGAAGCCTTAGGTCATATTTAAGGCTTCCAAGACTAGAAAAACTAGTCTCAAGAGTTAGATTAGCATGTTGATGATGTTAGATGCATGAAATGCAAGTTAGATCATTATGATGATGAGGTTAGTAGCAAGATATATCCACAAAAATATCAACAAGAAGATATATAGCAAGAATATAGCGAAAATAACTTAAAACAAGAGATCCACAACATTGTGATGACATGAAAATCATGTACAAGTGTTTCCACATCCCTTGCCTAAAGCTCATGGGGAATTTTGGTGGAATCACACATATATAATCTTTTCATTACATGTTTTATATGTAGTAGGGTTTATATCTATTGTCTAAGGAGTGTTTGAACAAGAGAACTTGAAGAAAATTGTGTGTATAGAGAATTGGGGGGGGGGGGGGGGGTGGTTGGTCTTTGGCAATTGTGAAAGAGAGAGAGATGAGAGAAAATAAAATGCAAGAGTTAAGTCAAAAAGAAAGAAAGTGAAATGAAAAAGGCATACAGGGTATTTATAGAGAATGAGATTAGGATTTATGTTAACTAAGTAAAAGAAAAAAAAAATAGAGACAGTACCGGTGGGGGTGCCAGTTTGGTAAAATGGTGGAGGGGAGTGATGTTGTTGTGTTGTGTTGTGTAAGATTTCAAATTTAATTAAGTAGTTTTAGTAATAAAATTGTATTGGAAAAGTAAATTGTAAGAGATAGAATGTAAGGATGTAAGAAATAGGTTGTAAGGATGTAAAAATAGAGTGTGATTGGTTATACTTGGTGAAAAGTAATGATTAGAAACAAAAAATAGATTAGACAATTAAATTACCGGTAGTAATGAAAATACGATAAAAAAACTATAATTGTAATTTTTATAAACCAAAAAATTCTTACAATTATATTTTTGAATTTCTTATTAAATTTCGGTTCTAAAAAGTTCTCCAAAATATTTTTCTATTTTTGAGTACCAGGGACCGGTTTTTGAAAAGAGATCGGGTTCGAAATAGATGAATTTCTCTGAAATTTGATCTTTTTATGTTTCGATATATTAATTAGGACTATATGCTAAAGCTAACTCATTTTTATTGCTCCAGGATTTTGTTCTTGGTATTGCCGGACTTAGGGTTCCTAGGTTTCATACTAGCCCTAAGTATTCTTTTTAGGGTTTCGAATTCTGGAAACCGAAATTTCGAAACTGAGTTTAGTTTACTAAGAAAATGGGGGCTTACATTGGGACGACTTGAGTTGGGCTAACGTAAGAACTATCCAAAATTGGATAAATTAGCCCCGCATCTAAAAGTTTGATCACCTCTTTCTTAACCACCTCCTTCATATTTGGATTTGATCGTCTTTGAGGTTGTACTATAGATTTGAAACCTTCTTCAAGCAAAATCTTGTGTGTACAAAATGATGGATTTATACCTTCTATATCAGAAATTTTCCAAGCAATGGTTGCTTATGTGCCTTACAGATCTTCAAAAGCTGTTGTTTTGCACACAAGATAAGTCCAAGACAATGATGACCGGTAATTTGGAATTTTCTACAAGAAACACATACTCTAAATAATCTGGAAGTTGTTTTAATTCCAAAACTGGTGGCTCATCAATGGAAGTTTTAAGCCTTACCTCACTCTCTTTTTTCAATTCTTCAAATCCACTTTGAGGTGTAATTTCTATTGTTGAATTAAGATGTGATAACAGTGAATTAACCTCTGAATTTATCACATCCTCTCATTTTTCATGCACTAAGCTCAATTGTAATTCACCCCTACACAATATCTCCTCAAAATGCTCATCTATTGAAAGATGAACCACATCAATAGCATAGCATGAATCATCTATACTCATTAGATACTTTAAAGTTGGAGCAATCTTTACCACCAATTCTTCATCTCTTAGCCTCAAAGTAAGCTTTCCTTCCTCTACATCAATTAATGCTCTATCAATTGCAAGAAAAGGTCTTTCTAGAATTAAAGGAACATCCCTATCCTCATCCATATCAAGGATCACAAAATCAACCGGATAGATGAAGTTTCCAACTTTTACCAAAACATCCTTAATGATCCCCTTAGGAATTTTTAAAGATCGGTCAGCAAGTTGTAAACTCATCCTAGTAGACTTTGGTTCCGCAAGGCCCAACTTCTTAAAGAAGGAAAAGGGCATCAAATTGATACTAGCTCCTAGGTCTACTAAAGCTTTATCAACAATGATATCACCAACTACACAAGGAATTGTGAAACTCCCCAGATCCTTAAGCTTTGGTGGAAGCCTGTTTTGAATAATGGACGAACAACTAGCTCCAACTTCCACAGTAGCAACATTCTCCAATCTCCTCTTGTTGGACAAGAGTTCTTTAAAAAATTTAGCATACTTTGGCATTTGTGAAAGAGCTTCAACAAAAGGAATATTAATATTTAATTGCTTGAAAAGCTCAAGAAATTTACCAAATTGTTTCCTTGTCCTTTGTTCGATTGAGACGGGAAGGATATGGAATCTGTGGTGTATACTCATTCACAGTTGAAGATGGTGATTTCTTTGTTGGTTGCACTTCTCCTTGCTCCACTTCCTTTTGGACTAGCGTAGGCCTGGGACCTTCTTGCTTTTCTTACTCTTTTGATTTTTCAGATTGCAACTCCTTTCCATTTCTTAATGTAATGGCTTTTGCTTGTTCTCTTGGATTAGGCTTGGTGTTACTAGGAAGAGAACCTGGTTTTCTTTTAGACAACATCTTAGCCAATTCACCAATTTGTTTCTCAAGATTATGGATAGAAGCTTCTTGGTTCCTATGCATTATCTCTGAATTTTGAATGAATTGAGTCATCAATTCTTCCATATTTGATTTCTTGTCTGGTTGAGGTGGAGCTGGAAATTCAAGCATAGGTTGAAGTGGAGTTGGAAGTTGAGGTGGAGATAAATTTGATCTTTGAAATCCCGGAGGTGGATAATTAGCCTTTTGAGTATTTGCATTACCATAACTGAAATTGGGGTGATTACGCCAACCCGGATTATATGTGTTGCTGTAAGGATTATTTTGTTGTCTATTTTGTTTTCCCAAATAATCAACATGCTCTTGATGATCAAAGAAATTGCCATGATCTTCAGATGATTCTCCAAATTGAATCATTGGATTTGATGTATTCTTGATGCTAGCAACTTGCTTACTCAAAGCATCCATTTTAGCAACAATGGTGGTCATGAGATCCACTTCATACAATCCAGCTACCCTTTGTTTACTTCGGTTATTTCCCCATGGGTAATTATTTTTGGCCATATCTTCAAAAAGCTTTAAGGACTCCTCCAGTGTCTTAGAATTCAATGTACCTCCAGCTGAGGCATCCACTAGTTGCCTAGTAGTTATGTTTAGTCCATTATAGAAGGTTTGCACTTACATCCATGATGGTAATTGGCGATATGGACATCGCCTCAACAATTCTTTCCACCTTTGCCATGCATCATATAAAGTTTCTGCATCATCTTGAACAAAAGAAGAGATATCGTTCCTTAGCTTAGCTGTTTTACATAGAGGAATGTAATTATCCAAAAAATATTTGACCATATCCTCCCAACTAGTAATAGCTTTAGCTCCTAAGGAAGTCAACCAATTCTTAGCTTTCCCTCTTAATGAAAAGGGAATAGTCTAAGATGCATGGCATCATCGACAACTCCATTGTTCTTAAAAGTTTCATAGATTTCCAAGAAACTTTGGATATGTGCATGTGGATCCTCATCCAGAAGTCCAACAAATTGACAATATTGTTGCAAGAGTTGGATGACAACACATTTTTTTTTTTTTGCCATCGAATGTTAATACCTTTAATTTCAAAGTTGTTAGCCCCAATATGAGGCTTCACAATGGTTGGACTGATGCCATCAAGAGTAGGCCTTGCATATTCTAAATTAGTTTTAGGATATTCTTCAGCCATAACTTGTTTTTCCTCTTTATTATGCTAGGATGATTGTGATCTAAAATAAAAAAATTCCTCCAACACTTCATCTTTTGCTTCCGTCTTAGCTTGCAACTCAAATGGCTATTCTTTAATTGTTGAATGCTCAGAAAATCCAGCCACCGTATTCTTGTGGATTCTACGAACTGTCCTCTTGATTTCAGGTTCTAAATCGAGAACATTTGACGGAAGGCTCCTTGTCATACACCTGAAATAGCAGGTAAAACATATCAAAATTATTCAATAGTGGGGGAGAAAGAAGAGAATAAAAGAAAATGACTAAAGTAGTAGGTAATAAGGCTTTTCCTAATATTGTTAATCAAATTCCCTGGCAACGGCGCCAAGAAACTTGATGCGCATTTACCAACCGTATCAAATTCTAAAATTTATAAACTCATAGAAATCTACAATCTGAGCTAGACAAACATATTTATTCAATGTAGCATAGATTTTAGGGTGTCGTCCTCAGGGAATTTGAATAACAAGTAATAGTATTACCTATTCTCTACTATTTAGCTTAAGTTTTGAAGAGATTCTATAATTAACTACTGAAGAAAAGATAAAGTAGGCTCTAAGATCAAATAAGTTTGCTTTCAAAAGATGAAATCAATCTCAAATCATACTCTCCACCTTGATCCACCCTAAACCTAAAATTCTTATGATAATAAATTGATTAATGAATCATTCATGCTTTGCACTGCTGGATCTTAACAAGTAAATCAATTACTCCCTCGAGTTAATCAATTCCTAACCTTACATGAGATAGTGGAGACCTCTCCTTCACTAATCATCACATAAGATTGCATGAAAGATTATGATCCTTAAGCAAGAATTGCATTGTTGTAGCAGAAAATCGTAATTTCCCTACCTCTAGGTGAAATAAGCAATTTCTCTATTCATGAAAATTTATTTAATTGAATGAAACCTCTTTCAATCCAATAATAATCAAACATGCAATTAATTCGTGCACTAATCAATTACAAGACTATTAAATCACATGAATAAATACAAATACATGAATATTTCATTAATCAAAAGGCATTTCAATTCATATGGTTTAGGGTTTCATAAGATGAAGAGTATAAGAATCTACTCCTCCATGAGATTTAAAATAAGAACAAAGATCTAGAGGAAATAGAAAGAATCATGATAGAAAGAATAAACCCTAATTGATGTCTTGAGATCTTTAATTGATGCTCCAGCAAGTTCTTCATAATTTCCTCCATAATCTCTCTCTTAGGGCCTAGAAATATGGTCTAAAAACTTGTAAAATAAGAAAAAGAGTGCTATTTATAGTTTTGGGATAAACCTAGGTCAGCAAGGGCTGCAGCTTGGCCAAGATCGGGGTAGGGATGAACATAAAACAACTAATTTTCGGCTATAGAGCATTTTGATCTCTTCCTTGGCAAGGATGAAGGTGGGGCTAAAAACTTTTCTTCTCTAATGCTTACTAATCGCGTCCTTGGCGTCCTTCCTTGCCAATGTTGAAGGTGGGGATGAAAATATAAAATTTCCTTCTGGTACAAAATTGATCCAAACTTGTTTAATTTGCCTTAATTTCTCTTGGATCATCATAAAAACTTCCAAATATGCTCCTTAAGCCTTGAAATGAATTTTTCACAAAATAAATGTCCTTTTCTTCAAAAAATCTCAAAAATTACATAAAAAAAATATGTTCAAATAACATCAAGATTAAATGTCTACCGACACTTATCAGGCTGCAAATGACCGGCCGAGCCAACTTTTGTTAGCTTGAGCTCTGCTTGTTTAAAACTTAGCGGGCTCGAGCTGAGCCAAGCTCCTAACTATTCTGAAACCTACAGGCTCGAGCCTGAGTTGGTTAAAGATTTCCAAGCTCGAGCTCGGCTCGTTTACAATATAATTATTATTATTTTTTTTGAAAAATTTTGAAAACAATGCATGCTTCGGCATAAAAAAAAAGTCTCAATAAAGATGTACAAGAAAAAGCAAAGATGTACTAAAATGATCGAATACTTCCAATTTGAAGTTTTAACATGGTGTAAGTACTCCATCTCATATGTCAAGGATTGGATTTGGGTTAAAGTAGTGGGTCTCATCTCTCTCTCCCTCTCTCTTGAATCGATTGGTAGATTTTTGGGTGTCATTTGCATCTTGATTTTAGGTTTCAATGGTGGTTTTTATGGGTATGCTTGAGTTTACGGTGGCTAATGTATGCATGCATGGTCATGGGTTTTGGCAGTGGCATGCGTCATGAAGTTTGGTGTTGCTAGGCGTTGTGTGGTTACGAAGGGGTGACGTTGAGAGTGGTAAAGGTTGGCAAATGTAGGTTTAGGTTGTGATGGTTTAGTGGGGTCTTTCAATTCGGTGTTTGTGCACAGGGGTTCTTGAAAATCCTGGAGATGAGGTGCTTTCATTTAATTATCGAAAAGTGGAAGGACAAGAGTCACAAGACTAAAGGTTGTGTTCCACCGAAATAAAGGACTAAATGTTATGTTCCAAAAAATGGAAGGATAAGATTAAAAGTTATGATCCATTGAGTATAACAAGGATTGCCAACGTGGATACTTGTGTTTCTTTTGTGAGAGAATGGATATATCTATTTTCATGTATAGCAATGTGATGGCATATGTTTATCTTCTATCCAATGTGGTAGACCATTTAATTCTCTTTTTTCTTTGAATAATGAATAAGACGAGGACTTCTTATGGAATTTTTTTCTCATACTTTTGTCAAATTAGGCAAGTATTTTGGGATAAGGTGAAGATAATTATACTTATTTTTAAATTTATACTTGTATCTTGGAATTCCTAAAAGTCATATTTGTGAGAGAAAGGATATGTTTATATTTGTAATATTAAATTAATATATTATTACATATATTAAACGAGCTTGTTCGCGAGCCTAGCAAACAAGCTATTAGTAAGCCTGTTCGCTAGCTAGCTCGCGAGCCTAAAGACAAGCTTAAACTCTACTCGTTTAGCTAAATGAGCACGAGTTTGAGCTCGAGCTCGACTCGTTTAGCTAAATAAGTCAATCCGAGCCGGGCCTAAAACAAGTCAAGCTTGAGTAGCTTGGCTCATTTGCAGCCCTAATTCAATGTATGGTTTTTGGATATCCATACATACTTGTTTGTACGTTTTTGCTGCATAGCATGCATAGCATATGTTTGAAATTAAGAAACTTATTTAGTCTTGGTTATATGGTATGAATGAAGGAATTATCTCATTAAACATGTTGTGAGGTTACATCCTCGTAGATTTTTGTTGAAATAGGAATACATGGAGCTTTACTCGATAGACAAGACGTTAAAGAAATCACTAGTGGATTTTGGAGCTTAAATGAAAGATTTGAGAGCAAAGAATAAAGTTTCTCCTGGAAACACTTTTATGGTAAATATGTGACGTATTATTATTTTGGAGACTATTGTGAATGACTATAATACATTAACCGTTTGAGGATATTAGGGGGTACAACCTTAAGATATGTAATCAATTCAGTTCAAGTTTATTATATATAGTTCGCTTGCATTGCTATTTAATTACTACCATCATAAACTATGCCACTTCAATATGTTTTCTTTGTTGTGAAGTACACCTTATGCATAATATGGAAGCTTTTTCATGACTAAGGTAGTCATTCCCATGCTTCAATATTGTGTACGGTGGACTACCACGTTTAAGGTACCCATCGGGGCATGACAGATATACTCCTTGGAAAAGTGGGCTTGGTTGCATATTAAGGAAATCCTTAGGCTACACGACATACTAGCAGGAATAGCATTTGATAGAGATCTCGGATTTTTCTCGAGATTATGAATCAGTCTACAAAAAGCAATTGGCACTTGATGCAATTTAGTACAGCATATCATCTGTAGACGGATGGACAAATGAGAGGACTATACAAACCCTAGAAGATATGTTATGTGCATGCATGTTGGAGTTTAAAAAAATTAGGAAGCATATACCATTGGTAGAGTTTGCATATAACAATAGTTACCACTTAAGCATTGGAATGCCACCATACAAAGCTTTATGTGGTCCTAAGTGCAAGCCACCATTATTTTGGGATAGCTTCAACAAAGTAGTTATTGGACCTCAGATACAAAGTGGCCAAAATTAAACATGAGATGAAGGAGACTCAAGATCACTAAAAGAGTTAGGCTGATTTAAAAAGAAGATAATCGAGTTTTGTATAGGAGATCATGTGTATCTGAAAGTGAGCCTTATTAGGAGCTTGCACAAAGGGCGACTTCAAGACAAATTGAGCCCATGAAATCTTGGACGATTTGAAGGACTTGATACGGTAGGAAACTTAGCATATCGATTGGCACTTCCATCGAGCCTATTTGCATTGCTTAATGTATTTCATGTATCAGTGTTACAAAAGTACTTGCTTAATTCGGATAAGGCAATAGAGCTAAAAGCAATCACACTAAAAAAAAACTTGACCTATGAGAAGCACCCAATACGCATCTTGGACCACAAGGTGCAAACCCTCCGAAATAAAGAGATCAAGTATGTCAAAGTTTTATGGATCAAGAGACTGGATAAGCCACTTGGGAATTGGAGGACGAAGCACAGAGGAACCACCCACAACTATTCGACCAAACAGGTATGCATCAAACTTTGAGGACAAAGCTTACTTCAAGGGGAAAGGGATGTAAACCCTGAAAAAATTTCCTTTTCTAAGAATCAATAAGTAGATAATCGGATACTTACACCTAAAATGAACCAATTCACTTATATAGTTTATCGGTTAGTAAATGATAGCTTAGAGATAAATCCCAAAGTATAAATTATATCCAATGGGACTCGATATTGAACTTAAAACTTAGATATACAACTATTACTCAATTAAGACACTATATATACCAAATACAAATAATTCTAGATATATTCACGTAAATATAAAACCATACGTACCAACTCAAAACTATTGAAAATTGCCTTGCATAACTCATAGCCATCCAAGTACCATTCAACTTTGAAAATTCAACCACCAATTCATTCTCCTTGCCGGGAATTCAAAAGGGAGAAGGTAATGGCTACTAAAATCTCTACAAGTAGCTAAAATCCCTCAATATCTCAAGCATTCTATGCTAACTTGACAATTATCTTCTTCAAAAGATTTTAGTCTTCAATGAATATGCCATTTGCCACAAATTTTGATATCATGGCTTACATGTAGATTTAAAGAAAAATAAAGGCATGAATATATATAGACATGAATATGTAAATGGCTTCGCTAACTTAAGTTTCAGGAGATAACATGAGCTTTATCTTCAATTCTAGCTAAATAGTGTGGATCATAATCTTAAATGTCGATAAACATTGCAAAGGAAATGTCAAAATCATATAAGGTGACAATTCATGTGTACATGTGTACATATATGTGTATCGGCCAAGAAGGATTTCTAGGAGTGGTTAAGTAATTCATTTATGCCATTAGCTAAATGACACATATTATGACATATAAAGTTGGTTATATTAAGAAGATGAGTATGTCCATATATGTGTTCGTCCATAACATAGTCTAGGGGTTTATATTATTTTCATTTCACTTTTAAGACAAATATAGCAAGACTTATATTATAAATGTGTTTGTTAAGGAAATATTGAGCGAACAAGCAAAATAAATGTGTGTGTATATGTAAATGTGTTTTCGACCATGGGGAAAACTAGGGAATCTTGTTAGCTTTATGACAAGTAATTTAGGGTTATGAAAGTAATCATAACCATGAGCAAAGAAAATGATACCAAAAAGGATCAACTAAGGATTTAAAACGAGGTCTACATATTTATATGTATGTGCATTTGTTCAGCCATATCGCAAAAATAAGAGCCAATGGGCTTAGCTGAATATATTAAGAAGATATAAACCCCACAAAACCATAGATGGAACAATTAAATAGGATGAAGCAAGATTATGTGAATATACATATATATGCTTCTTCCAATTGGAAAAAACAAGGCAACCATGATGGATTATGATTAATTTTCTTTTAATATAGGACCTATTGAAGCAATATGTGAAGTTAATAATAAAAAATAAAAGAAGTTAAATATATGTGCCCATTATATGCATATCTTGCCCAATTAGATAAAAATAGAGCATCTATCATAAAACGATTGTATGGACAGTGGGTAAGTGTTGAAGGGGTCAATTTGGGGAAGAGGTTAGATATATATATAAAAAAAAAATATTTTTAAAAATTATCTTTTAGCTTTTCTATGATTGATTTTTTTATAATGTTATTTTATATTTTATTATATTATTAATTAAATATAATTAAGTAACAAATTATAGCGTGCCACATGTTATATATTAATAGAAAGTCTAATGGTGTTAAAAAAAGTTTTAAGCTTTCATGACTCAATAAAAAAAAAAAAAAAAGATGCAAGTTAAGGAGTCAGTAAAATGTTAAAAATTGTACTTTTCCCACTAGAAAAGCTTACACTGGAATAATTCTTTCTTTTCAAGGAAATTCGATGCTATAATATAGGCATACAAGATATTACTACTCTCTTACCGAAACAAAGAGAGAATATGAACAAAATCGCTAAATTTAAAAAAGGTGTTGCTATTTTATATGGATGATATTTTCTGTACATTATGAAATATTACAAATACCTTTTATAACTTATTTTGTAATGACCATTAGTTACATTTTACGCGCCACTTGCACATATCAGATTAATAATCACACTACTATTGTATATCAAATAAATAGTCACCATATCTTTATTCGTGAATTCCTGAATTGTTGCATTGTTAAAATAGAGTTGGCATCAAATGGAGTGTAGCAATCAATAATTATATGTAAATGAAAACGCAGTCAATTAAATATTTTGTTGATTTTTTAAATACGATTGTCTTAAAATACTTTAAATCATGCAAATATGCTTGTCAAATTATTCAAAACTACACGAATCATTATCACCATCACCTTTTGCAGCCTCTTTGTATTGGTTTGACATAAGAGATAGGGATACAACCAAATGAATTCTTATAAGGTATCCAACTTGTCCAACCTGATAAAAGTTGGAAGTTTGGAATAAATTATAGGATTATTGGTAAAACCTTATGGAATTTTGGGTCAGGATTTGCGATTATTGGTAAATCCTTATAGGTTTCAAATCAGGTTTTGAGATGGGTAAAAAATCTATTGGAAACCCAAACCCATTAAGAAAAATACATACATACATACATAGATACATATGACACACACACTTACAAATGGACACATGGTTGTGAAGAAAAAGATGATGATGATGATGTTGATGATGGTAATGGAAAGTGAAGTCTCTGAGGATTTAATGATTGTAGAAGAGTTGTGAAAAATGAATGTCGAACAATGTTGAACTTATTTTCTTTAATTTTTATTTTGCTTTAAAGATAAATATTCTGAAGGACATTCCACTGTTTTTTAAAATATTTCATGGAATGTTGAAATTAGTTTAAAAGTGTTATATTATTTCTTCTTCATTTGAATTTGGCTTCCTTTTGGTGAAAATGTGATTGGAAATGGGAATAGACAAGATGAGAAGGAAGAAATTTTAGATATATTATAAGATTACCTTATAATTCCCTTGTGTGAGCGTTTATTTAATAAAATTGTAATATTTCTATTAGATTTTAGATTCAAGTACCTATAGAGTTTATTGGATAGGTTTTGGGTCGTAATGTAGAATTCTATAGGGTTTGAGATATGTTTTGGGAACCCTAAAGTATATTTGGTTCGGGTTTGACTTTTGCAACATTCCGGTTGCATCCCTAACTTCTACTGGTTATGTTCATCTAAGCTAATCATGTTTAGTCACTTGTTGGAGCTTCAACATCAGCCAATTTTTTTATATTATTTTATTATTTTTATGGTATGTTCATATAGATATTCACTTAGCTAGATTCACGGATTATGGTGACTTAAGAAGGAAGTAGCAAGCCTCTAACTTCTATTTATAAATGAATTCCACATATACAAGAGCTATTCAAAATTCAATCCTCAATAACAATAGCAAATGAAGATGGAATAGAAAAATTATACCTTAGGAATGATATTATTAATAATAGATTAAGAATGATTTATTCCAACGTGTATATCTAAAGTTTTATTACCAAAAATACATATTCTAGTGTTTACTTTAATTTATTAACTATAGCATTAAACTAGGAATAGAATTAAAATTACTACTGTACTCTTGTTTGGTTATTTTCAAGAATAAAAAGTCATATAAATATATTCATATATACCCATGCTCATGCTCATATACACATATATATGATTCATAAAAATATATTATATATACAACATATAATTTATATATATGATATATATAACACATATATAAATCTATACGCACACACATACACATAGACAAATACATATAACATATATAATGCTTAGATTATATATTAATAATCTCTAGATTATGTAATTATTTTTTTAGATGTTTATATATATAAAGTTATATATGACTTATATAATATAACTTATATAATCTATACTATTATTAAGTCAATATCACTTAATTTGACTCCAAAAAAAAATATATATATATATATATTTAAATACACTTAACGAACTTTTAATTTTATCTTACTTCTCCTTTACTTCTCCCTTACAGCACTGTGCAGAAGTTTCTCACCCACTATATTTAAGATCACAATATTAACCTTATAAATAAGTATTTTCATTATCTTCGCCTTCTTTAGTATCAGTTATTCATTAATTTAATTTTTATTAATCATTTTATATATAATTATATTTGCACCCGTACCGCTAGAGTGTACCTACTAGTCTCTAGATTATATATTTACATTTTTTTTACTATTTATATATCTGTGTATATATATATATATATATATATAACTCATGACTCGTATATATATTATAATACCTATATATATGAGGATTCTTTTAATAGTGATAGATATACATGTATATAATATAATATATACTCTATATTATATGTATATATCATATACAATTTGTAATAAATATGTGTATGCTATATTTAATCTGCATAATAAGTTTATACATAATATGCTAAACCGTTAACAAGAAAATAAATAAAGAATGGCTTAATTATATTTAAAAGGAATAGCTAAAATAAGCTTATGCATTTACTTAATCGTATAGATATATTTGTCAAGGATTAACTTTATTAGAGATAAATCACCATTGTTTGAATTTTTATTTCTATTGGAGAGGGAATAGAGAGAATACACAAATCTTTCCCCCTTTTTCTTTATTATCACCATATAGGGAGTAGAAGATTTCTGAAAATAAGTATGTCTCGTTAATTTTTATAGGTAAACGAGATAATAAATTCATTTCTAAATTTCGGCAAAAAAAAATCCATTTCTAAAAATATTTGTTCTATTACCTTTTCATTATCTTAAAGTAAATGGGCAGTAAATAAAATATAATAATAATAATATAATAATAATAATAATTTATTATTATTATTATTATTATAGTAGCCCAAGCCCAGCAAAGACCCGATGCGTCCTTATCATCGTCTAAAATATATTACAAGAATTACGACTGTGACTGTGGAAGTATATCAAGATCCATATGTTCCCATTTCGGTTCCTAAATTTATGTATTAATTAATTTTTTTCTGTGTTTCAATTTTTTTAAACCGAGACAAAAATGAATTCTTTCTAAATGTAGTTATAAATATTGAAATAATAGTTATGATGAAGAAGGCAAAGGTTTTTTAATAATATTAATAAATTGAAATATAAAAGAAAAAGGGAAAAGTACAAAATAGGTAGCACTGATTAAATAATAATAATAATAATAATTATGTATGTCAAGATCCATATTTTCCCCATTTCGGTTCCTAAATTTATGTATTAATTATTTATTTTTTCTGTGTTTCAATTTTTTTAAACCGAGACAAAAATGAATTCTTTCTAAATATAGTTTAAATATTGAAGTAATAATTATGATGAAGAAGGCAAAGATTTTTTAATTAATAAATTGAAATTGAAAAGAAAAAGGGAAAAGTATAAAATACCTAGCACTGATTAAAAAAAAAAAAGGTAGAAAATGTTAAGATTTCGATACAGGTTTGAAAACTCTACTCGTACACAATTTTTACATACTATGCTTGATTTTTTTCAAATTCATGCCAACCAAAAAAAACCCAATTTACTATAAAGCAAAAAATAATTTTAAGTATCCATTTCTAAATTGGTAGACTAAAATTAACACTTAAACTAGGAACCATTTGACTAGAAATTCACAATCTAACAAAGCTAACAACCATACATATAAATTTTAATAATACAATTTCGCACTGGACCACTAGAAACTTTTCCAAAGTCGTATAACCACACAATGACCAATTTTTCTAAGCTTGACAGAATCTATTCAAAAAATTTTGCTTGAATCAATAGTCAATGGTAAAAGTTTTCCCAAGGCAGGTCTCACCCTACCTGATTTTTTTTCAATTTTTTGCTTCAGTATATTGTAAATTGTAATTACACCATATTTGTTTCGTATGCAGGAGTATTGAAGCGGACCAATCTAGAGAAAATTTAAATCATTAATAATGTGCAGAACAGCTGCCATTTAACCTCAATATAACCCTCTTTTGGAACCCCAAAAGAAAAAAATATATATGTATATATATATATATATAATTTTTTTCAAATAGGATTGAAAAACGAACCATATAGATTTCAAGCCTTTCCAATCTCGTAACTTGCAAGGGAATTCCATTATCCCATGACAATTGTATCAGGACCGGTCTCATTATACCATTTAACGATTCAGATTTATTCCATTCGTGATCAAAGCTTATAAATTTTTTTACACTAATTTTTTTATAATTAATTTAATTATAATATTAGAGACAATACGATCCTTTGACAGGAGCGATCCTTTAACAGGAGCAAGAAGTTACCTTACTTGCATATTGGGGATCAGTATGATTAAACAACTACCGAGTCTCGTGAATTCAAATCTTAGGTATGAGAGTCCGAGCGCGAAAATGCTGCTCCAAATTCAAGCATAATAAAAACATTATTCACCTTAGCATGATCTTCATTAGTTATATACAATTCACTTGAACCAAGAATGATTTCAAAAAGGTATAATCAATAAGAAATAATGTTAAAATCACTACCTGAATATTGTGTAACTTTTCTTCATCTTTAAAAAGATGATGTGGCAAACATTTGAGTTGAAAAATACAAGTATGACCAAAAGAAGCAAAGTAGTGAAAACTAACAAGTTAAATTCAATTAGATATGAAAATTTTTCTTCTTCAAATTTCATGTGTAAAATTTCAAAACCGCTCAAAGTTCTTGTCACCATTGAATTATATGCTATACTTGTGACCATATATATCTGCAAAGGGGCGTGAACTAAGACAGGAAACAGTGAATGCATCAAAAGCTTAGGATAAAAAGAATCAAAATATATTTTCCATTATTAAAGTACAAAATTTACAGAGGAAAAATTTTCTTATGCCTAAAATAAAGCAAAAACAGAACATATAAGAAAACACAAAATGCACCGGTTATAAGCAGAACCCATGTGAAGCCAGATGAATGGTCAAAAACCGATGTTTCAAAATTCATTCCAAATACACCCGTGACCACAGCAAAAACTGTCGCGACAAATGTTGCTGCCGTTAGGAGCAATTCAAACTGTATTAAATGATTCTGTATATTACCCTGCAAGCAATAAGAGATCCTTTAAAAGTCCTTGAACAGAAAAGAGGAAAATTATTAGATTCAGTTAAACACGTTCACACAAGTCTGATTTTCTAGGAGCTTACCAATTTAATGTTGATAAGATCTTCAGTATCATCAATATATTCCTTGAGCTGCAATGCAAATCAAAGAAGTATTAATTCCCTGTCAGGAGGTTGTATACTTCAAGAGATCATCTATTTCATAGAGCACCGATAAGCACACTAAGCATATAGCTAGTCTTCTCTATTTTCAGATATAAAATTCAGGTTGCTATATGATTTACAACATCCTGCAACCACGACAAAAAGGAATTGCCAAAAAGAGAAAAAGAATGAGAGACAAATTTGAAGACAAGCTATTTTCATATGCACCCACCGATGACAATTTGCTGTGTGTGTTGTCAATCACAACGAAGTATGCTTCAAGCAACATTTCCAGCTGATCAATGTTTTCTTCACCACTGGATGAACTCATTATGTCGCCATGTTTGCTGGAATTAACTAAACTACTAAAAGCCCTTTGTAATTTCTGTGACCCAATGGCTGACCCCACAGGTGAAACAGGTGCAGATTTTGAACTCAATCTATACACAATAGAATCATCAGTTTGTACATATTGATCAAATGGGGAATATGCATCTGATCTTAGTTTCTTTTCAGTAAGGTACATATCAGCCATGTCACCATCGTCATCCATAAGGTGTTCAATTTCATCGCGGACCTGAAATGGAAAGTAAGATAAGTGGACAGAAATGTAGAGCAGTGAGAATAATATTACTAATCGAGGGATGAACTTCACAAAGTTTACCTTCTGAACACGCTGAGTCAATGCTAGGAGATGACCTTTGAACCTACGAACACGTTCTAAATTAAGAGTACTTATATTGGACGCTAGCTCATCAAGCACAGGATATATGTCCATCTCCAGGTCCTTTACCTATCAAAAAAATATATAAAGCTTTCTCAAGAAGTTCATGCTGTCTATGCAAGAAATAATAACAGTGAAACTTTTGTAACACTATGAAAACATCAACAAAGTTGAGCAGCCCCAACAAGTCAAACCCCATCCACAAGGTCAACAACTAGGTAAATTTTAAATAATTGCATCCCCAGTTAATTCCATTTGCTCAAATCTACTTAGTAATTCCTGTGCTGTTTGCATGTGGATTATCAAGACCCTAATCTGTTCAAAGGTCAGCCGTACGTCATCCCACTACAATCCTTGTGCCAAAAAGTTGGTAGTATAACATATCATCTCCTAACAAACCTAAATTAGCAAAATCATGGAAACCCTGTGGATCCATATCCTTGACACCAGGTCAAGTGTGCCTTTATGAAAGGACTTACCTAATTGAAAAGACCTCAAATATAGCAATGAGATTGAGAACCTAAACCATATCATTTATCAAAAGAAAAAGAAAGAGGACCACATGAAATACTCCCTATAAGTCAAAGGCACAGAAAGCACAAACCTGAGCATCAAGAGACATGCATGTGAGTTCTAAAGCCAGCTCCAGTGCCCTAAATTCGAAAGGCAGGTCATCTGGATTACAGGCACATGTAAGTCAGCAATTCAAGTTTACAAGAACTGAGTGATCATGGCTATCATGTTTACCAAAAACTAAGAGATATTTTAAAAAGAATAAGAGAATGGAACAGATAAAGAATTTTACACAATTTTTTACACCATTCCTATATTCATCACAAAAGATAAACTTGGAGTACAGTTTCTCAATGCTGAATCTAATAAATTAGGCCCAAAGTTTTAAAGTTAGGCAAGCATATGTGTTATTCTAAAAGATAATGACAATACTGCCTGATTCACACAAATAAACAAATTTTCACATAGCCCAAAAGCATCAAAAAAGGAAAAGGGGCACAAAAGAATATCTTGACCAGTCCTAAGTCAGCAGAAATTTTTTTCAGATAAACATTTACAAAAATAACAATCTTCTCAGTCAACATCAACCCTGTTTTAAAGTTTGCAGCTCTACCAATTTCCATATGATTAATCTTTGTATTTAAGGTAGATAAAGACATGGAATTGAAGAAGATCCTAGAAGATTGTGACACTTCAAAACCATTAGCAGAGAATGCATATCAATATAAGGTTCAATGATCCATCCATATCTATATCATGATAATGTGTGTGAAACCAAGTAAAAAATGAGCCTAATTTCAAGCAAGCTCCAAGCAAAATATAATATACGAGAGCCCAACTCTAAGAGATTTCAGAAGAGTTTCCACAAACCTCACAAGTTTCTTTTGTATGGGAATATGTTTAAAACCATAAATCAATAAAGTTAACATGTTGATATGGTTTTCACATAAGCAACTAAACAACAATTTTCTAGTTTTTAGAGTAGCAACTAACCTAATTTCTTAAAAGTTCAATGACAACATCATTGCCAAAACAAATAAAAATAACTAATTTTTATAAAATCACTTCATAATCTTATTGGTCTTAAAAAGAAGTTTATGGGTGTTTCTGTCTTCTCTCTCTTTTTATGCAGCAGTAGAGAACTTGCTGGAGTGAATTGTGAGGAAAGAGTCAAGGCCTAATCTTTTCTACTAACTTTAGGGAAAGTCACTTGTTCATCAACATCTTTACTTTTTATTAAATTTACTTTCTTATTATCTATTTACATGTGATGTGCTATTAGTTTCAAATTATTATGTAACTTTTTATTTATTTCATGTCTTCATATAATGTACTATTTTATTTTATTCTTTTTTTGTTAATTAAGTATTTTATATTTTTCCTGAGGCATTTCATCATTAATAATTAATATAATATATCCCACGAAAAGCATAACATAACATAACAACAACAACAAAGATAGTAAAATAGCAAACACATTAAAAAAATTTCCTTATCCTAAAATAAAGTAACTTCAACCCTTTATTATAAAAAAGTGGTTTCATCTAGTCTTCATGTACTTTGGGTTAACCCCCAGTACGCCTTGAGCGATTGTATTTTCCTCACTTTTGGTTATCAATGAAATTATTCATTTAACCAAAAACAAATTGTACTTTTTCCAAGAAAGAAAGAGAGATTTTTAAAATTGGCCAACAATAAATGCCACCACCACATGGAATTCATAAAATTTACTGCCACCGTGAAATGTTTTCCCAGTATATTTGGAAAGGGTACCGACATACAATCATATATTCTATATAGCTATTTTTTAAAAAAATATATATCGAAGAAAAAAGGGATCTTCAAAACTCTGGACAAACATACTTCTAAATTCAATACTACCATTAGAAAAATCTCCATCCTTAAATGAAGGAATAAATGAAATGGAAATGGGACAAAGAGAGCAAATGATTCAGAAAAGTGCATTGTGGTCATGGAGCTGCATCAAGATGTAATCAACGATTACCGTTTGAAAAACTAAATATCAGGGCAGTTCTGAGTTTTACAGTAGAAATCTGCTGTTGCATGTCATGTAGGGAGAAAAGGAGAAAACTGAGGTTGCATTTGTACTATATACTTTTGTCTTTCATTTTTGTGAAAAAAAATCAGTTATTTCAGTGGCGGTGGATTATAAGAATGCCAAGTAGTGGTGGTGTTATCTAACGTTGATCCTATTTTTTAAACAGGCAATATTACTATATTATTATTATTTGGAATGATGTTGATCGCAACTTATTGCTAATGTTGTATTCCATGACGGCAGTGACAATGGAGACTGGTATTGATGGTAGCAATAGCAGTGGTGAGGTGGCAGTATTAGTGGTAGTAAGGTCAGAAACATAAAAATGTGCAGTTGTGTTTGTGCTATTATGATATTTTTGTTAAGAGATTTTATTTTGTCTTATTCCAATATTTGTGTTTGTACATCCAATACTATGAGAGGTTTTTCCTATACCAAATTCATTTTGCAAACTAAATGCGGTACAATAAGCATTGTCTACTCAATATCATAATAAGTTGTGCGACCAAACCCTATCTTATAAAACAATGGATAACTAAACAAAATATCACAATCAAATCCATAACCAATAATTCTTCAGCAACCCCAATTCCATCCTAAAACTCGGTGGCAACATTCCTATTCTGATCAAGCTCCGAATCACTTTAATGATGTGATTTCTCGTAGTATTTTTTTCTATTTTGGTGATAATTATTATAAATAGTTAAAGTACTAGTAAGTCTATATTTCACAATGCAGAATAAATACAAGAAGCATGAATAAAGAAAAGAAAAATTGTTTGAAATTATTCTTACCAGTTTGATCCTTCTTCAATTGCAGCCGTCTGCACAGTTCTGACTCGTATTGAACAACACAACCATCCACAGAATTCATCAGGATAACCTCATCGGCAGTGATGATACATCTAATCTGCTCGAGACTTATCACAATAGCCTTCTCCCGTCCTAATATAGTTGAAGGATAGATGAACAAAGGATCTAAAAGCCGTAGATCTCTTCCAGGCAAAGAGCAATGTCTCATTATGGTAGCTTTATCTAGCTCTACAGTTTCTGATTTACCATCTCGGTTGATTTTTATCCAAGAACGACTTCCATGACCCCTCTTCTTCAAACCAACTAACCCAGAAATACGGTTTCGATTAACATTAGTAGCAAACCTTTCATCCAAACGAGAGGACCTGGACTCAATGAGAATGGGTTGAGGATTCAACCCTCGTTGTTCCACTTCCATTGATGTCTAATTTACTTCAGGCAAACTCTTAAGATTTTTGAGCTCCAGCTTATCTAAATTCCAAAAGTTAATCACTCTTGTGTTTTTGCCATAAATATTAAAACCACTCCTTCCACGTACAATCTGGGAATTTTTTACCATCCAAACTATGTGCTACCAATTAACATGCAGCCAGCATGCTTCCAGTTGGAGCTGAAATCCAAAACACAATACACAGGAATTATAAAATAAATTAATTAATTAATTAATGAAAATAAATAAATGGTTAAGAGAATCATAGTTAACACAGCCCATACATCTGTAGTAGGACACGGAGAGAACACCAGATACTTTTGCAGTTTCCCCGAGTACTATGATCCGATAGTTTCAACATCGACAGCCAAAGAGTTGTTGGTAACGTAGTTCACTAATGCCTAATAGCCAACGTTAACAAAACCAAACGTCACAATCTGAGGCGATCCTTGCCTGTTGATATTCAATCACAAATTTTCTATCTTCTATAATTAATATTCAAACGCAATTCCATTCATCAAGCAAGATACAAACTTCTTCCCAGTTCTATTAAAGATACCTACAAATTAAAGCATATAAAATCATTGGCCGTTGAGAATATATATCCGATGCGCTCGTTAACAAAATGACAAAAAAATAACAAGAATTCTATGCAAGCAAAACCCAACACACCAAAAAAGAAACCCATAATTTGTAAAAGTTCCAAAGCAAAATTAAAAACCCTGGAAACCCTAGAACTAATACAACTTGGGGAAATCAATGATAATACGTGAATGGGATTGAGATAATGTTTGACCAAGTGATGATGAGAAATCTATGCCAAAAACGATTGAAACGACGAAGAAACGGAAGAGAAGAGAAGGGAAGGGTGGTTTGGTACCTGGATAGAGGAGTGTTGAGTGTTTTGGCGCTTTTACTAATTATTTATGTCACGTTATTCAATTTAAGAGTAGGCTCCAGATCAAGAGAAATGAGGGGAGGAGGGAGCATACTTTTTGTTTTCTTAGTAGTTATGATAAGCAAGTGGATAGTGATATGATGTTTTAGTAAAGTATGATCGTACAATGAACCAGCATTCAGAAAATAGGTTTCATGCATATTTTGGATGAGAAACAGTTTCATATAGTGTGTGCATATAAATAGTACCACGGGAAATTTTGGCTTAACCCGCGTAATTACAACTAAATTGGGATGTGATCCGTAAATCGTCATATCTGTACTATTATCATAATGAGCAAAAAAACTATCAAAGTACGACAAAACAAACACATATAAGGGTGTTTACAGTTCGATTAATCAATCTATAGTTTTATTTTTCTAACTCAACCTTAATGATCGGTTTTTTATCATGATGCTAAACCGATCCATTATAAACAGTTAATCATCTTTTGCTATTAATTTTTTCGATTTTCGATTTTTTAACTATTTAATATAATAGTTATGCAAAATTTACCGTTAACCATATTTTTCAATATGTCCGTAAAAAATTAGAGCATTTTTTTATAATTATATTAAAGACTATAAATTAATAATGTAAGACATGTGAAAGAGTTGCCAACATATATCGATGCCATTAAAATAATTATTATAATAGCCTTTTTGCTTGTATGCTCTTATCAACCTTGAGCAATTGAGCTCAATAGGAAATCTCAATCAAACACTGCCACTCCAATTTTCAAACATACATGCATTTATTTTTTCTCATCTCAACCATTCATTCAACCATTCATATTGATAACACTATCAAACATATAATAAAAGGTTTTCAATAGTAGAACTATTATCTAATTAAAATATAATTGTTCCGATCAACACATGTTTGGAATTACAATAGTATAATAACTTAAAGTTGAACACTTTCTTGTGAGCTTAATGACTTTTTTGTATTCCCCAAAAAAATAGAGTTTCATATTTCAACATCTGGCTATTTAGTGTTTTTATATATATAATAATCATATAAGTATATTATAAATTATGTATTTATATACAAATCGGTTAATCGAAAACATAATCGAAAACCAAAAAAATTAAAAATGCAAATTATAAACCGAAACCAATGGACAGGTTAACCCTTTTTTTAGATTAGTTTTTTGGTTTTTGTTTAGTTACCTAAACATTTGATTTTTTTTTTTTTGCACACCCTTAGATACATATGAAAATAAAATAAAGTTCTCACAATTAGCAATATACAACAGAGCTACTAATACGAAATATAACACATATTTATTAGATGAAAAATGAACATACAAGAATACGACGATTCTAACACAATCCAACAATAGGCATCATCCAAATCTAAGAAGCATAATATCAGGAGCTTATCTTATCTTTTTCTTTTGAAATACAAACCATTGAAGAAAAATAAGATATATACAGCAGCTGGAGTCGAAAAAAAAAAAAAAGAACTGACGTGAAAAAGAAAGAAGCTACTTACTACTATTCATTTTGAGAACATTCATGTGCAAAATTCTAATACTTCAAATTTTCCTTGTTGCATGACTTTGAGAGGATACTTTAATTGTTCTTTCTTCATTTTGCTTTTGATTATTTTTGTGAAAATTATATTACAAGTAGACTCTGAGTTTAGAGATAGCTAGTTTTAGCGTGAAGTCTAACAGAGTGAATTAAGTAACTATTTGTAATCGTTTTTCTTTGGATATAGTGAAACATATCGGTGTAGAATATCAAGTCCCCGGCTTGATGCTGAAAGAGAAGACTGATGCTCAAGACGGAACCTCTATAAATCATTGAGCAATCTCTTCTTCCCTTACTCTTATTTTATTTTCTTATTCATTCATTTCATTATTGATTGCAAAGTAAACTTAAAGCCATACTTCATTACAACTAACTGGGGTTGTGATTAAACTTTTACAAAAGGTAAATTTAAGTTTTTGTTTTAAGAAACCAATTCACCCTCTCACCTCTTGGTTACTTTTTGGGCCCAACAATTGGTATCAAAGTGGTTCTCTTTTGCTTAATTGAGTGATCCATTTATGATGGCTGATAATAACATTGCAACCAATAAGGCTCCTTTCTTTGATTGTATGAATTTTGCTTATTGTAAAATGCACATGGCTAGTTACATTAAAACTAATGATTATGATTCTTGGCAGGTCATCTCTAATGGTGATCACAAAGTAACCTTGTTTGATGATGAAGTGTTGACAACACAAGAGAAGAAGCTTATTGAGAAAAATTCCAAGGCTAAGAATATCTTACTAATGACAATTGCATCATCTGAATTTTATTTGATATCATGTTGTGAAAGTGCAAAAGAAGTATAGGACTCTTTGTTGTAACATATGAGGGGAATGAAACTATAAAAGACACCAAGATTAATGCATTGCTTTATAGAACTAACATCTATTGGTAAGAAAATTGCTGAACCAGATCTGGTAAGGAAAATGCTCAGAATTCTTCCTAGAACTTAGGATGCTAAAAAGACTACTATTAAGGAGGCTCAAGATATGAAAAAATTGACACTTAGCCAATTGAAAGAGAAAATCATGGCATATGGATCTCATTTAGACATAACAGAAGAAGCCGAATCTAGTACGAAAGCAATAGCTTTTAAAGCAAAGAAAGTGGCTATTGAAGAGTCCAAATCAGAGGAACCAAGTGATGAAGATGAGGATGTCAACTCATTGATTCAACATCTTCATAAGTTTCTCAAGAAAGAAGGTAAGATTTCTATTAAGTATAAAAAATATGATATTAATCACAATATATGTGATGTAGGAAAAAGTTATAAGGAAAACGATAAAAAGAAGAAGAAAACGGAGATCATATGTTATGAATGCAAAAAGCCTAGACACTTTAAATGGAATGCCTAGTTCTGATCAAGAAGATGAAAAAATTCAAGAAGAAAAACCGAGCAATGATGGCAACTTGGAGTGACTTGAACGAGTCAGAAGCTAACTCAAAAGTTGTAAGTGAAAATGAGGAAGAAGCTAATCTATGTTTGATGGCTACATCTGAGGTAAACTCCGAATTCAAAGCTAATATGTCAAATAATGAGATGTATATTGAAATGAAAAAGCTTTTAAAAGCTCTTAAAAAGGCACATGTTAAGATATCTAAGCTAGATGCGAAAAATAAAGCTTTGAAAAATGAAAAATAATGTCTTAAGTCAAATAAACAAATTGCTTGTTGATGAGAATGATATTTGAAAGAATGATAATGAAAAATTGCATGTTAATTCTGATGCTTTACGAAAAGAAAATGGTGTTTTAAAGGAAGAAATTAAAGATCTAAAGGTAAGGATAGAAGATGTAAGGCCCCGAATTTACCCTTGTATTTAAAATAGGCAAACTCAGTTCCCCAACCACATATAATCTGCAGTATTATATGTAAGGTTGTAATCCAGGATCAATTTGGATAGTTATTTGCCTCGATGTCTTATAAGAATAAACTTTATTACTAATAATATATAATACAACCATATATATATACATACACACATACATTACAAACAAGGCTCGTAAACAAGCCATTTACAAAATACATCAAAAGATAACGAAAACCCTATAAACTAATACATAAGTTTTCAAAGCATATATGTACATATAACTATTCTATTACATAAGGGTTCCATCAACGTCAAGGTTGTCTCTACTCCTCCCAATCATCTAAGAACTCCTCAAAATCCGATCCAAATCCCATACTTGTATAGAATTCATCATCCATACCTGAAAAAGATAAAATATGAGCCAGAGGCCCAGTACACAGTAACAAAAACAAATGCGTAATGGCTCACACGATCTTAACTATAATGCAATGTGACAATCATTCATTTATTAGATAGTCTTTAATTAGTCAAATATCACTGGAGTATTCAAACTCCGAACAATAAGGATATTTGGGGTCCTGAGTAACGATCACGACGCTCAGGGGGTTGATATAAGCAGCTCGGATACTTATATCTCCTAAATGATATATCCATAAAAGAGAAAATAACTTCATCTAGGGTTAACAGCCGTTACACAACTTCACTTATCTTAGTCCATAACATCACTTAATCCAACTGTTCCCATAAACATTTGAACTAAATCATGTTATTTCATTCTAAGCTTAAGCAAACGTTACGCCGATACCATCTCCCCCATCAGTTACCCGCTACCACTTAGGAAAGTCTTATTAAAAGACAGGGGTGGCCTAAGCGCCTAATCTACCGTGCCCCCAATCTGAGCAAGGTGCTACTCCCCGAACCGGATACCGATCTGCCATCTAGGCCAGATACGGATTTAAATAGCGTAAGAGACATCCAATTCAAACAAAGGTTTAAGTTTTTCTATATTAAAATTTATTAAAGATATGCCTATCCTAAGCAAAGAACAAACACGTTACTGCGTACCTGTACTAGATCGAGAGTCAATGGGAATAACCGAAAGGGAATCAATCACTGTAAAAAGAAGTAATTACAAACTCACACTTAGTTCAAGTATATATATATTCATCAAAGCTCAAGTATATTCATCCAAAGAAATTCAAATAAATCATTATAACATCATCACATAGCATTTAGATATCATATATTATCATACAATACTCAACAAATACTTAAATGACCATTTATCAAGCTTTGGACAACTTTTAGCAAACAACAATAAGTTTTAAACTTTGTTGGAAAGTGTATCAGCTGGAAAGAATTGAAATTTAAGCACTGATACTTTTGTAATTTGTAAAATCTTAAAACATGAAAGTTGTAGATCTCTTTTTAATCTTTCCAACGCAACTTGAATCACCTCAATCGGAGGTCGGATGAAAAAGTTATGGCTAAAATACGAAAGGACTGCGAAACTGGGAAAAGTTGCAAAACGAACGCGGTGTTCAACGCCGGCGGCGTAAATTGAAAATTTGCCAGCGTTAAGGGTCGACGATTCTGGTCCCCGAGTGCATCTTCAACACCGGCAAATTTCCAACGTACACCGGCAGCGTAGGATTCAACACCAGCGTTGAATGCCGGCGTACATGCATTACGCTGCTGTCAAATTTTCCCCTGTTTTCATTTTGCAAAAACCATTTGTTCCAATTGTTTCAAACTCCTCCAAATTCATTTCAAACTTCTTAAAACTTGTTATTTGATCTTACTACAATCTAATAAACACAAACTCTCACTTCAATCCATCAAACATTACTATAATCATCACAAACAACTTCAAACCCCAATTCACTACACCCAACACTTAGTCATTAACCATATGCATTCCTCAACACTTCCAAACTCATAACTAGACATATACTAACTTCATTATCCCCATAACACTTCTCATACACCAATCACAACATAAGAATCATCAAACACAAATCCAAGCTCAACCCTATCATTAAGAAGTTCACACATGCATAAATTCAAAACAAGAACACATGCTTACCTCAAATCTTTGGGCTTGGTTTTCAAGGCTTTAGAATGATCTTTTAGTGGCCAACATGCAAGAATTTGGATGTGGATCTTGGTCTTGAAGTTGGGGTGGCTTTGGGAGAGAAAATAATGGGTTTTGGGTTTGTTTGGGAGGTTGTTTTGGGGGTGGTATGATTTTGGACGAAAATAGGGTATTTTTGGCTTAATGTTTATCCAAAATTGACTTTTAAGGCAGCCCACAAAAGTCATAAAGTAGCTCCTAATTAAAGTTAATTAATGTTATTAATTTAAGTAAAATAAAAGCATTTATTTAGCTTTTGGTTTTCTAAAAAAAAAAAAATCTGCTACACTATATTTGAGATATATATATATATATCTAATATTACTCATTTCATATACAACATCAATATGTAAATTAACATTAAGTATTTATTATACTAATGCAAACATAATCATTCTACACTACTCAAATAAAATATATATTGGGAATAAAAGCATGGCTATTACGTCATTCCCTCCTTCAAGAAGTTTCATCCTCGAAACTTAGCTTACCTTACTACTCAAAAAGCTCGGGATACAATATTCTCATCTCACTCTCCACTTCCCAAGTAGCTTCTCTATCTTCTTGTCCACTCCATTGCACTTTCACCATTGGAATCACCTTTCTTCTCAACACTTTATCAACTCTACCCAAGATTTTAATCGGCTTCTCACTTGTTGTTAAATTTGGTAAGACTTGTGGCTGGTTAACACTGATAATTGCATTTGGATTCGAGACACATTTTCGCAATTGAGAAACATGGAATACATCATGTACTTCGGATAAATGCGGTGGTAGTGCCAATCTGTAAGCTAGAGGACCAATCCTTTCCAACACTTCATAAGGACCGATATATCTCGGGTTTAACTTCCCTTTGACTCCAAACCGAAACACTCCTTTTGTTGGTGATATTGGAAGAAATACATGCTCACCCACTTCAAACTCGAGAGGTCTTCGTCTCTTATCCATATAACTTTTGTATCTATCTTGTGCAACTTTCATTCTTTGCTTAACCACTTGAATCTTGTCAATAGCTTGTTGAACCAATTCTGGACCAATTAATGCTCTTTCTCCTACATCGTCCCAATGTAAAGGTGATCGGCATTTCCTTCCATACAGAGCTTCATATGGTGCCATCTGAATAGAAGACTGATAACTATTGTTTATAGGCGAATTCAATCAATGCAAGTGTCGTCCCATTGCCCTCCAAAATCTAATACACAAGCTCTTAACATGTCTTCTAATATCTGGATTGTTCTCTCAGATTGCCCATCTGTTTGAGGATTAAAAGCAGTACTAAACTGAAGCTAGGTACCAAGTGCTATGTGTAAGCTCTTCCAAAATCTACTAACAAATCTCGTATCTCGATCAGAAGTGATTGTTCTTGGTATACCGTGAAGCCTTACGATTTCCTTGATATACACATGTGCCATTTTCTCTAAGGAATCCCCGACTCGTAAAGGTATGAAATGAGCCGACTTCGTTAATCTGTCCACAATTACCCATATGACCTCATGCTTTGCAATGGTTCTTGGTAGAGCCGATACAAAATCCATAGTGATATCTTCCCATTTCCACTCGGGAATAGGTAAGGGTTGCAATTCTCCTCCCGGCCTTTGATGCTCTATCTTAACTTGTTGACAGGTTAGACACTTTGAAACATAATCAGCTACGTTTCTCTTTATTCCTTCCCACCAATAACATTTCTTCAAGTCCTTGTACATTTTCGTACTCCCAGGATGAACAGAATATAATGAGGAATGTGCTTCTTCCAGAATATCTTCTCTCAAACCATGTATCCTTGGCACAAAGATCCTATTTCCATGTCTTATCACATTCTCTTCATCTAATCTTTCCTCCTTTTATAGCTAATGTCAACTTCTCACTTTCTGGATCCTCTTTCTGACTCTGTTTAATTCTTTCCAAGATTGTAGGCTATAAAGACAATTGAGCAAGCATCAAATCAATGTTTTCCATTGTCACTTCAATTTCCATCTTTCTCAACTCTTCACGAATTCCCTTTTGACTTATAACCAGGGTTGCAATATCAATTTGCTTCTTCCTACTAAGCGCGTCTGCTACCACATTCGCTTTACCAGGATGATACAAGATCTCTACATCATAGTCCTTTATTAACTCAAGCCATCTCCTCTGTCTCATATTAAGTTCCTTCTGAGTGAATATGTACTTAAGGCTTTTGTGGTCGGTGTATATCTTACATTTTTCTCCAAAAAGATAATGTCGCCACAATTTCAATGCTAGTATCACTGCTGCTAATTCCAAATCGTGAACGGGGTAGTTCTCTTCATGTGGTTTCAATTGTCTTGAGGCATATGCTATAACTTTCCCATCTTGCATGAGTACACAACCTAACCCTTGAATAGATGCATCACTAAACACCACAAACTCTTTCCCACTAACAGGTAAGGCTAGGATTGGAGCAGATACCAATCTCTCTTTAAGTTCTTGAAAACTCTGTTCACAACTGTCATTCCAATCAAATTTAGCATGCTTTCGAGTCAATTTGGTTAAAGGAGATGCTATCTTTGAGAATCCCTCTACAAATCTTCGATAGTATCCTGCTAAACCTAGAAAACTTCTTATCTCAGACACATTAGTTGGCCTTGGCCACTTCAACACAGCTTCAATCTTTTCAGGATCTACCGTTACACCTTCTCTAGATATGATATGCCCTAGAAAGATATTTCCTCAAGCCAGAAACTACATTTATTGAATTTGGCATAAAGTTTCTTTCCTCGAAGTCTTTGCAAGACAAGCTTAAGATGTTCTTTATGTTCCTCATGATTCCGTGAATAGATCAGAATGTCATCAATGAACACAATTACAAATGAATCCAAATAATCCTTGAATATCCGGTTCATTAAGTCCATGAATGCTGCTGGGGCGTTCGTCAACCCAAATGGCATAACAAGGAATTCGAAATGACCATATCTTGTACGAAATGCCGTCTTTGTATGTCTTCAGGCTTGATTCTCAACTGATGGTATCCTGATCTCAAATCAATTTTTGAAAACACTGTAGCTCCTTTCAATTGATCAAATAAATCATCAATCCTTGGCAAAGGGTATTTATTCTTGATTGTGACTTGATTCAACTCTCTATAATCAATACACATTCGCAAACTCCCATCCTTTTTCTTCACAAATAACACAGGTGCGCCCCACGGAGATATACTTGGTCTAATAAAACCGATATCTTGTAATTCTTGCAACTGTAACTTCAATTCCCTTAACTCAGTAGGTGCCATTCTATATGGAGCTTTGGAGATAGGAACTGTTCCAGGTAGAACTTCAATTCTGAACTCAATCTCCCTATCCGGAGGCAAACCGGGTAACTTCTCGGGAAATACATCATTGAACTCATTCACTACTGGCATTAACTTGATATCTCCTTCCTCATTACTCATTGTAGCTACCACTGATCCTTCCCACAATTCCATGGAACTTATACTCCTAGGCCTTTGTCTTTCCAACACATAAGTAAACCTTCCCTCTTTCAAAGAAAAACTTAACTCCGCCTTGCTACAATCAATTGTGACCTTATATCGATTCAGCCAATTCATTCCCAAAATCACATCAAAATCAGATAAAGGTAGCACAATCATGTCTACAGGCATGCTACACTGGAAATTAAAACATTCACATTTCTACATATACATGGTTGTCTAGTCTCAACCATCAAAGGAGTATTTATACACATCACGCGATCATTCAAGATCTTAGGAACAAGCTTACATTCATTCATGAAATTCTCAGATATGCATGCATGTGTTGCTCCCGTATCAATCAATACATATGCATTTCTATTGGAAACATTCAAAGTACCTGCCAAAGTGTCTACAGAGGGAGTATCTTCAACTTTTTGCAAGGCAAAGACTCGAGCATTCACCTTTCCCTTCTCTAAATTAATTCCACCTTGTTTGTTGGGGCGGTCCTTACAATTAGAAATGTGATGACCCCTTTGCTTGCAATAGGCACAAAATATTGGTGGCAACTTGGATTCTTGCACTCAGAAGATATATGTCCCACTTGTCCACATGTGAAACATGCACCAGGTGTCCACTTACATTCAGATATATCATGGGGTCCATAGCACCGAAAGCACTTTTTCTCAAATATAGGAGTTGGAGCTTTGAATGTCTTCTTTCCCAAATATGGTTTCTTTCCTTTTCCTTGGTAGTTTGATCCTCTGCCCATGCCTTGATAACTACTATAAGAAGAAGTCGGTGAAGGCCTTTTTCCTAGAAATGCAGCTCTTTTGGCTCTCCTGACTTGACTATCATTTTGAATTTGTTCTACTAACAAAGCCTTGGCAACAGTATTGGCTAGAGTAATCAATTCAAACTTTCGAACCTCCCCTTGTATCTCTCATTCAACCCATTTTGAAACTTTTGAATCTTCATTCTTTCGTCTCTATAATCTCCTCCTGCAAAGCGTAGTAGTCGACAAAACTCAGCATAATATTCATCAACTGATTTACTTCCTTGCCTAAGGTTCAACCAATCGGCTATCATTCTTTCTCTTACTGAATTCGAAAAATACTTAGCAAAGAAAGTATCCTTGAAAGTTGTCCAAGAGATAGGCACTTGCAAATTCCCGCTAGCTAATCTCCACCAATTGTAGGCTTCCTTTTTCATCATAAATACAGCCAAATCCACTTTCTTCTCTTCGGGAGTATCACAGGCAGAAAAAGTCTTCTCTAACTCTTCGATCCAACTTTCGGCTATAGTCGGGTCGGTACTTGTTCCATCAAAATCGGGAACCAATTTGCTGAAATCATGTAACTTCATCTGAGTAGCTTGATCATTAGCTGGTAAGTTTTCATTTTGTCTCATTCCTTGCTGATTGCTTTGTTGCATGAATTGTTGCTGTTGATACATCATCACTTGACATTGTTGCATCATAGCCATCATATCCCTAAATATGCCATACATTGATGCCGGGTTGTCCATAGTCTCTTGAGACACCGGTGGAAAGGTCGGGATTGGAGGAGGCGGGGGAAACTGATTCAGTGGAGGAACTTGTGAAGCTGAGGCTGATGCTGGTGATGGATTAGCTTCAGTACTAGCAATAGGAGAAGAAGTAGGAGCTGCTATAAAAGATGATTGAGGCGGTGGAGGCATATTCTCTCTATCTGATTGCTGACGAGAAGATCCACTCAACCTATCCATCTTAAATATACATACAACACATTTATAACACACATTTATAAAAATTAAATCATCATTACATTTACATTCACATTCACATTCACAAGCAATAACAAACAATTAAGCAAGTAAACAAATAAGCAAACAATTAAGTAAGCAAACAACAATATAGACAAAATAAATAAACAAGCAAGTAAAGAACAAGCAATAAACAAATCAAGCAAACATCAACATTTAAACAAAACTTAACTCTTTTCTAGTCTAACTATTTGTGTCCAGGGTCAAGTCATGTCTAAACCATAACATCTTAAGCAAACAACTATTCAAATTAGGCTCTGATACCAACTGTAAGGCCCCGGATTTACCCTTGTATTTAAAATAGGCAAACCCAGTTCCCCAACCACATATAATCTGCAGTATTATATGTAAGGTTGTAATCCAGGATCAATTTGGATAGTTATTTGCCTCGATGTCTTATAAGAATAAACTTTATTACTAATAGTATATAATACAACCATATATATATATACATACACACATACATTACAAACAAGGCTCGTAAACAAGCCATTTACAAAATACATCAAAAGATAACAAAAACCTATAAACTAATACATAAGTTTTCAAAGCATATATGTACATATAACTATTCTATTACATAAGGGTTCCATCAACGTCAAGGTCGTCTCTACTCCTCCAATCATCTAAGAACTCCTCAAAATCCGATCCAAATCCCATACTTGTATAGAATTCATCATCCATACCTGAAAAAGATAAAATATGAGCCAGAGGCCCAGTACACAGTAACAAAAACAAATGCGTAATGGCTCACACGATCTTAAACTATAATGCAATGTGACAATCATTCATTTATTAGATAGTCTTTAATTAGTCAAATATCACTGGAGTATTCAAACTCCGAACAATAAGGATATTTGGGGTCCTGAGTAACGATCACGACGCTCAGGGGGTTGATATAAGCAGCTCGGATACTTATATCTCCTAAATGATATATCCATAAAAGAGAAAATAACTTCATCTAGGGTTAACAGCCGTTACACAACTTCACTTATCTTAGTCCATAACATCACTTAATCCAACTGTTCCCATAAACATTTGAACTAAATCATGTTATTTCATTCTAAGCTTAAGCAAACGTTACGCCGATACCATCCTCCATCAGTTACCCGTACCACTTAGGAAAGTCTTATTAAAAGACAGGGTGGCCTAAGCGCCTAATCTACCGTGCCCCCAATCTGAGCAAGGTGCTACTCCCCGAACCGGATACCGATCTGCCATCTAGGCCAGATACGGATTTAAATAGCGTAAGAGACATCCAATTCAAACAAAGGTTTAAGTTTTTCTATATTAAAATTTATTAAAGATATGCCTATCCTAAGCAAAGAACAACGTTACTGCGTACCTGTACTAGATCGAGAGTCAATGGGAATAACCGAAAGGGAATCAATCACTGTAAAAAGAATAATTACAAACTCACACTTAGTTCAAGTATATATTATCATCAAAGCTCAAGTATATTCATCCAAAGAAATTCAAATAAATCATTATAACATCATCACATAGCATTTAGATATCATATATTATCATACAATACTCAACAAATACTTAAATGACCATTTATCAAGCTTTGGACAACTTTTAGCAAACAACAATAAGTTTTAAACTTTGTTGGAAAGTGTATCAGCTGAAAAGAATTGAAATTTAAGCATTGATACTTTTGTAATTTGTAAAATCTTAAAACATGAAAGTTGTAGATCTCTTTTTAAGCTTTCCAACGCAACTTGAATCACCTCAATCGGAGGTTAGATGAAAAAGTTATGGCTAAAATACGAAAGGACTGTGAAACTGGGAAAAGTTGCAAAACGAACGCCGGTGTTCAACGCCGGCGGCGTAAATTGAAAATTTTCCAGCGTTAAGGGTCGACGATTCTGGTCCCTGAGTGCATCTTCAACACCGGCAAATTTCCAACGTACACCGGCAGCGTAGGATTCAACACCGGCAGCGTTGAATGCCGGCGTACATGCATTACGCTGCTGTCAAATTTTCCCCTGTTTTCATTTTGCAAAAACCATTTGTTCCAATTGTTTCAAACTCCTCCAAATTCATTTCAAACTTCTTAAAACTTGTTATTTGATCTTACTACAATCTAATAAACACAAACTCTCACTTCAATCCATCAAACATTACTATAATCATCACAAACAACTTCAAACCCCAATTCACTACGCCCAACACTTAGTCATTAACCATATGCATTCCTCAACACTTCCAAACTCATAACTAGACATATACTAACTTCATTATCCCCATAACACTTCTCATACACCAATCACAACATAAGAATCATCAAACACAAATCCAAGCTCAACCCTATCATTAAGAAGTTCACACATGCATAAATTCAAAACAAGAACACATGCTTACCTCAAATCTTTGGGCTTGGTTTTCAAGGCTTTAGAATGATCTTTTAGTGGCCAACATGCAAGAATTTGGATGTGGATCTTGGTCTTGAAGTTGGGGTGGCTTTGGGAGAGAAAATAATGAGTTTTGGGTTTGTTTGGGAGGTTGTTTTGGGGGTGGTATGAGTTTGGACGAAAATAGGATATTTTTGGCTTAATGTTTATCCAAAATTGACTTTTAAGGCAGCCCACAAAAGTCATAAAGTAGCTCCTAATTAAAGTTAATTAATGTTATTAATTTAAGTAAAATAAAAGCATTTATTTAGCTTTTGGTTTTCTAAAAAAAAAAACTGCTACACTATATTTGAGATATATATATATATATCTAATATTACTCATTTCATATACAACATCAATATGTAAATTAACATTAAGTATTTATTATACTAATGCATACATAATCATTCTACACTACTCAAATAAAATATATATTGGGAATAAAAGCATGGCTATTACAGAAGATCTATCACAGTCAATCAAAAACAACTTTAATAAATTTGATGAAAGTGACAAAACTTAAATATGCTCATAAACAGTCAAAGACCTTCAAATATGAAATATGGACTTAGATATGAACATGGTAGCTCTCTAATATTGAGAAAAAGACTATGTTTGTAAATGCAAGTGAATCTGTGAACAATGAATCTGTTGAAAATAAAAAGAAAATGAACAATCACAGCAGAGGATACTTCAGAAGGTACCCTCAATAAAAGTATCCATTCAGAAGGTATAGCAAAGACTACAAGTATGGACATGATGGGGGTATCAAAGATAAAATCACCACTATCAGGTAAACTAAAGGTATAATACACCTTTTTATGCGTGTTTCTTTTGCAATAAAGTTGGACACATTGAAAAACATTGTTTTTATAAGAAAAACAAGTTTAGTGATCAATAAGGAAAGAGTAGACAAAATACAAGCTTGCTTTTCAGTAGACCCAAATGTGTATGGGTTTGTAAGAAAGTGTAACATGTTTGTTAGTGATTTCAGATTTGGTGCAAAGAGTAAATGGATATCATCATAATCAACAATTGCCTCGACCAGAAGAGAAGAGAATTTTCTTTTCATAAACAAGAAGAAAAGTGTAAAAGAAATTGGTATCGTTGTTTTAACTCCCTTGATTATGATTTTCCATTCTTCCTTTTTCCTCTCCATGTTTTACATGATAATGACTAGAATATAATATTTTGTTTAAACAAAATTAAAAAAATCAATTGGTATCATATTAAGAGGGAGTTTGTTTTCTAAAAGAAAAATATAAAGGGGGAGTAAGTATTTATCAAATTGAATAAAATCAATTAGATGTTCTTTGTTGAGAAAATGTTAAAAACAGTTTTAGAGAAAGTTATGCTTAAAAAATGATTAGTTATCCTTTTATGATAAAAAAGAGTGAGAAAGCTAAAAGAAAATAGTATTCAAATATTAAAGTTTTGTTTTTGATGATGACAAAAAAGGGGAGAGAATAGGTAAAAGAAAAATGTATTTTTTTCTCATGATTAAGCCATTTATATTTTTTTTATAATGTTTTGTCATCGTAAAGAAGGGGAAAATGTTAAGCATTCTAATTTGGTTTTGATGGTAACAAAACATGTATAAGTGTTTACTACCAAAGTTTTTAAGTGTGGTATAGCTTTCAAGAGCAAAATATATCAGAAAATAAATTTGAGAAAATCATAAAAGTTGCTAAACCAGAAAGTAAACATGCTGTCTGTAAAGAAGATAGTAACACTCAAAAGGTAACTTAGAGAGTAGACCTGCAATATGGACAAAATCTGCAAAATCACGAGCAGCATGATATAGAATGAACATCCCTTATCTACATCATTTGAGTAAAATATAGAACGAAAATTATCAACAAAGCTTTATCCTTTTATCCGTTGAAAAATCAATAGGCGTCATCCAAATCTAAGAAGTAGAATATCATGAGATTATCTTATCTATTTCTTTTGAAATACTAACCGTTGAAAAAAATAAGATAAATACTGCCGCTAGAGCTAAAAAAAAAAAAGAGAGAGAGGGAGCTTCCATGAAAAAGAAAGCAGCTACTTACTACTATTCATTTTGAGAACATTCATGTGCAAAATTCTACTACTTCAAATTTTCCTTATTGCACGAATTTGAGAGGATATTTTAATTGTTCTTTCCTCATTTTGCTTTTGATTATTTTTGTGAAAGTTAGATTACAAGTAGACTCTGAGTTCAGATACAGCTAGTTTTAGCGTGAAGTCTAACAAAGTGAATTGAGATACTATTTATAATCGTTTTTCTTTGGATATAGTAAAACATATCGGTGTGGAATATCTGATCCTTGGCTTGGTGTGAGAAGATAGGATTGCGCTCAATGCGAAACCTCTATAAATCGTTGAGCAATCTCTTCTTCCCTTACTCTTATTTTACTTTCATGTTCATTTATTTAATTATTGATTACAAAGCAAACTTAAAGCCATACTTCATTATAACTAATTGGGGTTATGATTAAACTTTTACAAAAAGCAAATTTAAGTTTTTGTTTTAAGAAACCAATTTACCCCCCTCTTGGTTACTTTTTAGGACCAACAGACCATTTCCACAATACAACAATATTGCGACATAATAGATTACGACCCAACTACCAAAATCTAATAAAATTACAAGATAGAAAATATCATGTAAAAGGTAACCTACCATAATAGGACCATTCTACCATAATACAATAATACTACGACATACTAGATAAAGACCGAACTACCACATTCGGACAAAATTACCAAATAGAAAATATTGTGTAAAATCAACCTACTATAATACGACTATTCTACCACAATACAACAATATTATAACATATCATATTACTACCAAACTACCAGAATCCGACAAAATTACAAGATAGAAAATAGCATATAAAAAGTAACCTACTAGAATATGACTATTCTACCATAATATAATAATATTACGACAAATCAGAGTACGATCGAACTACCAGAATCCGACAAAATTACCACGATGAAGATATCATGTAGAATTAACCTCCCAAAATAGGATGATTCTACCACAATACAACAATAATATGATATACCAGAATAGGACTAAACTACCAGAATCCAACGAAATTACCACATAAAATATATCATGTAAGATTAACCTGTCAAAATACAACTACAGACTACCAGAATTTGACAAGATTACCACATAGAAAATATCATCTAAAATTAACCTCCTAGAATACGACTATTAACTACCAAAATCCATCTAAATTACCACATGGAAAATATCGTGTAAAATTAACATACCAGAATACGACTATTCTACCATAATGCAACAATTTTACAACATGCCAGGATATTGTATATAATGACTTAGGTTTTTTCCTTCCTTGTTGATCTATTCTACCACCAGCCTAGTAATCATACACAAGTGTTCTACCACTTGCTGGTGTTTTCCTTCCTTGTTGATCTCAACGGGCGATTCATGTATTTACAAATTGCATTTTATAAATGTGATTCATATACAAATATGAATCGCTTGTTAAAATATATATGATTTATTATAACAATCTATTATCTATAATTATAATATATATTTTTAAAAGTTCTTGTAATTAGAACTCTTTAATTATAAAGAGACATCATATTTTTGCATACTCTTTATGTTATATGTATTTATTATATATAACAATACAAACAATAAATGATATATATATATATATATATATAAACTATATGTGAATGTATAGTTATTTGATACCTTGTACCAAGGTTGTTAAACTCGTGATTCTATGTAGAATCGGAATATAAAATTAAAATATAGAAACATGAGTTATTACAACCTTTACAAAATAGTTTTAAAAAACTATAAATATGTATGCAGAAGCATAAATTGATTTATTTTTCTAATATTTTGTCTTAAAAAAATATTGGATTGAAGGAAAATCAAACTTTTCAACTTATCGTATAGGTAAAATTGCTATTTTGACAATTATGCATTATATAGAGTCAAGATAAATATAATGTAATATATGTTAAGAAATAAATGTTATAATTTAATTAAATTTTAATATTACATAGTAAATATAGATTATATATTTTAGACATTTTATGATATAAAAATAAATGAAAAAAATAACAATACCATTACACTTTTTATATGAATTATGAATATTAACTTCTTATATTTGTAACATTATACACTAAAATAGAATAAAGTAGAAAAAAATTATAACAACTTAACTATACAACGAATTACCAACTCTATTCGAAATCATATTCCACATTTTAAATAAGTTGACTTAAAGTTTAAGCTCCAACAAAAGTCTAAGTTATTATAACATATTTTTCTTTTAAAGAAAACTCAAAATGACATATTACACCAAATTCAAATTTGAATGTTAACAAACTCAAATATAATATTCACTTCAGCTTTTGAAGTGCATGTTAAATCGACATAGACCAAATGACAGTGTAGCTATGCCTATATAATATTTATACATTGAAATGATACAATATAAGTAACATCAATGAGTTAATAACAACCCCAAGTAATCTATCATAATCAGTGTCTCCATAATCACCAAGTGAGACCACATCCTTTGATAACTCTACACTCCACTGGGCATAGAGATAGCTGCAAAAACGAAGGAAAATTTCATGAAATCATATTTTGATAATAGTTTTCATTAAGAATTATAAATAAAATGACAGGTAGGAAAATGAGTTCAGAAAAATTACATCATATAGGTCGCACAATATAAAATGTTCATCAAATTGCATTTTGGATGTTGCAACACATAATTTGCTACGACAACAATTTTCATTGCATTATCTCAAAATCTAAAGAAAAAAGGCTTTCCACAGTCATTATTTATGATCAAAATACCAAAACTATAAACATAACTTCTTAAAACAATAGACTATACTAGGTAACAAAATACGAAATAACCTTGAACTTCATAACACACATAAACGAACATGATCAACTTGGAAAATTCCAATTCCAATTTCCCGACTTCTACTAAACCCCAGCTTCTAAATTTCTAATCCATCTCTTGATGTAATCCAAAATCACCAAGAAAACACAACCACAATCTCAATAAATCAACTCATGAATTTAAATTTAAAAAATCTTAGGTATAAGAGACCATAACAAATTAATTCAAAGAAAACAATTAAAATATTTTACTTGCACACTAAGAAGGCAATTGAAATGGTTTGCACTTGAAATGCCAATAGTCTTCTAGCCTAGTGACATTTCCTTGGTCTCTCATTTGAGAAGACCTAAGCTCGAATCCCCCGCTCCCCCCATTGTAATTAGCACAAAAAAAAATGATTACTTTTTACAAGCTTCTCTACACAATAGATCCTAAAACTCAAACCAAAACCTAGATGTATTGTGCATTTGATGATAGATTCATGATCATAACCACTAGTTTAATTATTCCACCAAACACCACCTTTTGCAATGGCTCATCAAATCACATTGAAATCTCTAAATTTGAAACACATATACACCCACTCACTCACTCACTTTAACACATGAATATGGAAATTGTTCTTAAAGGCCTCGGATTCCAATATTGTACAACTAAATTGAAACTTAAATCCACCATGCATGTACGGCATGAACAAGCTTGTGTACAATACATGCAAAATAAGGAGCACCTAAACATCAACTTGCCAACAAAAATAATACATACTTGATGTAACACATTAAATTCAAATTTGAATTTGAACATGCGCAAATATAATATTCATTTCAACATTTGAAGTGCATGCTAAATCGACATACACAAATTGCTATTTAACTATACCTATATAACATTTATACATTGAAATGATACAATATAGGTAACATGAATGGGTTAATAACAACCCCAAGTATTCTATCATGATTAGTGTCTCCATAATTACCAAGAGAGATCACATCCTTTTATAACTCCACAATCCACTGGACATAGAGATACATGTAAATACCAAACAGTGGAATTTCTAAGCCTTCAAGTTTTTTTAAGCATAGTAATCAAATAATTTGTAAAATGATGGATTGCAAAGGGGAAAAATGAAATCAACAAGGATAAAGAAAATGGCTAATAAAAAAGGCATAAATAAAATGTACTTGAAGCACCCAAAATTTGCCCAACTTAAAGGCTTTAATTTGTAATTAGAATTAGTATTTTATCAAGCTCACAAAAAAATGAAAAAATCACAAAAATCAAGAAAAACCGAAAAAAAAAGTCAAGAAAAAAGCAAAAATTCAAAAAAAAAAAGAATTAGTGAAAAAAATGAGAGAAAAAATGAGAGGAAAAATAGAAATTATTATTTGAGCTTGATATATACAAAATTCTAGTTATAAGTTGTTTTAAAGTTAATTAAACAAATTTTAAAAATTATTTGTTTAATTAAACTCGTCATTTGAAAGCCTTAAGTGTTGATGAAGTTGGCTAAGTGATTGAGGCATAGGCCAAATAGCCTGTTGGTTAAACTCATTGACCCAAACACACACCCAAGCTCAAGGACCCAGGTTTAAATCCTAGCAAAGGCAAATTTTTGCCTTTTTATCATCTTATTTTTTTGCCTTTTCATCTTCCTCAAAGTGACTTTTTGCCTTACTTTGCATTGATTTTTAACTGACAAAACATCATTAATTGTTGAAATTGATGATGCCATTGCAAAGTAGACATGGAATATGAAAGATCGGTACACAATTCATGTGTAAAAGCAACCCAAAAGTCACAAAATTCGTGCTAGAAAAATTGGAAAAAAAATGCAATTTATGAAGCTTCAATTGTTGATTAATGGTGATTTACAAGAATTGAAGTTGGACGATTCATCTACCCAAATTGGATGATCTAATGAAGAATATGAAAGATCAATCATCAATTCATTGGTTTAAAACGAATTAAACACGAATCATTGGATTAAATTCGTGTAAATGAAGAGGTAAAAATCGATTGGTTTCTGAAGCAATACGAAATGTCAAATTGAGCTTGCAATCTATAAATAGAGGATCCTATGATCAAAAGGCACAAGTGAATTCGATGAAATACTCATTGAATCAGATAGAATAGAAAGTTTTCGTAAATCTTAGAATTTGAACGAAATTGTCAAATTCGAGGTTGATAAGCTGAAATTAATCAAATTAAAGTGTTTGGAGAGCTTTAATTGAGTGAGTGTGAGTCTTTATTAATTTAGAATTGATCGAATTAGCCAAAGCAAAGCTCTGCAAATTTTCCTTCCATCGCCGCTGTACACCACCGCTAGAAACCACCACTTCCGGTGGTTCTAGGTGGAAGCCACTACAGCTAGGAGCTGCCCAGCCACCATCCACATCGGGCTGACGAGCTCCCAGAGGCCGTGCACTACACATCCATCAGAATCAGCCTCGAAAACCACCACAGTCTTCTTCTTTGCCCGACCAGGTTAACCCAACCCAACCAGATCCGACTGGATCCGAGTTAAAGTCCACTCCGGATCCAGTCGACAAATCTGACGATTGATATTGAGTCAACAGATCCAACGTCCCAGATTGGTCCTTGCATCTGACGATCCAGATCAAATCAATCTGATCCAACGCACCAGATTAAATCAAGCAATCAGAAGGTCCATATTCAAGTCAACACAGATCTGACGGCCCAAGGTAGTCGGCAGATCAAACGCTCCAGATTCAATTCGCCCGCATCTGACGACTAGGATTCGATCACGCGATCAACGCCTCTGATTCAGTCAAAGACGATCCAACAGCCAGATTTAGTCCGCTGCTCTGACGGCCAAGATCACGTCCGCTTCATCCAACGGTCCAGGTTGGTCCGCATTTATAAAATATGTATTTTAATTAATAAAAATTCTAGAAAAATATAAAAAAATTCAGAAAATTCTAGAAAAATATAAAAAAATTCCAGAAAGTTATGAAAAAATATAAAAAATATTTTTATGCATTTTTAGACATATTTTGATATTTCGATTTTTTTAATGATATATTTTGTATTTATATGTCTAATTATGGACACTGTGTTAGGAAATAAAAATTAAAAAAATAGAAAAATGAAAAAAAAATGAAAAAATAATACTTTCCATATGATATGTGTGTGATACTGAATTTTCAAAATAATTTGTATTTGTTTATCTTGACTTAAAAATGAATAAAAGCATGATAAAAATAAAAAAAATATGAAAAATACTTAGAAAAATCCTATTTTCGTAAAAATTAAATAAATGATTAAATCTTTAGGATTATCATAATTTTTTTTTATAAAAATCAAAAATTAAGAAACTTAAAGTGAAACAGTTCCAAATTAAAAACAAATCAACAAATTAAAGTTTTCTAAAAAAAACTACGTTTTGTCTTATCTCGATTAGTGAGTACGTAGACACCGACATAAAAAATGAAAAAAAAATTTGGTTTGTTATTTATTTGTTTATTCTTTGTAAATATTGTAGTTTTTACTTTATAAAGAATATAAAAAGATAAAAATTATTTGATTATTTATCCTGTATAGTTTATTCTGCTAAATAATAAAAAAGAAAAAAAATGGTAGAAATGAAAATAAAAATATGAATTGTACATATTGTTGATAATTGTAAATAAATTAGAGCAATTGAAGGATATTTGGTAAATTTAAAATTTTAAAATGATAACCGTTTAGGTTTTAATAAGTTAGCCTCCGAACCCAAGATATCTGGTTTTCAAATTTTGATTTTCTAAATCAAATTTTTTTCGCAGACTAGTAGCTAAGTTAAGATCAACCGACCCATTGATCTTAACTTTTATTTTTTCCCGTTTTTTATCCGGTGGCAACTCCAAAACATTTGTAAATTAAATTTCTTTTAATCCCTAATAGAGGATTCATGTTAAATGGGTTAGGGTTTAATATGTATTAGATTACAAGAAATTAACCAAATAATGAGAAAAATCCAGGCTTGACTGTACTTAATTATCAAAATAGTCTTACACCAGTCACGACATATATTAACTACATATTAAAAAATTTCAAAAAAAAAAGAGTTTTATCATTATATAAATGTATATATTTATTTCTGACCAAATAAAGCAAATAAATATTCTAATAAGTAATACCAATGCTGGAAACAATAGAATTGCCAAAACACATTTCACATTCCAAAATGTCCATACATCACACTAGCCGTAAGCCTTTCATCTTAAAAAAGTTATATTATTTGGCTATCCAGTTCCTTTTAGGAATCTACCAGTGAGAACTAGCCAAAAAGCAAATTGTTTCTAATGCATTTAGAAAGAAAAGTTGAATTTGATATTGAGGATTGAATTTCCAAGTTAATTTCAGTTGCACGTTAATAGATTCTGTAAGCCAATGCAATGCCTTGAGCTAACCCCAACAGCTTAGGAGTAGAGTAATGGCCTATTTAACCAAGTGCTTTATATTCACACTAAACTTAAGGGTTTTTCATCTTTCCTAAAATTGACAACAAAAACCCAATGGCAACAGTGCACAAGACTATATCATCAAAACAAGCTTGAGCCCATCAATCACCAAACTTATCTAAAGCAACTCAAAGCCCCAACTTGCCTTTAATTCTAACAACAGGATGAAACCAAATCGATCTTAATTGGTCCACCAAGCACCTAAAATTTGTGATTACACACTCTCCCATATTTGAGGATCCAATGATCCTAGTATGTATTCAACTCTAAATTCACCTTTCCAAATTCAAGCCAATAGCAAAACCCCTGGCTCACTCAATTCCAGTAAAATCAATTAGAAACAATGACAAAGTTGCATGTTTCAAGAAAGGAAGCTCCATACTATCCGATTCAATAAAAAAGTGTACGTAATTCATCTCCAAAACCACGAACTAACTCTAAATCACCCGATCCAACGTGATAAAACCATCACAAAACCAACAACCTCTCAGATTCTAGAGAGAGAAAGGAACAATATCTCATTCAGACAAATCCATTGATTTCCACTCCAAAACCACTAAAGAAACCCTCTACCTAATTTCAATTCCACGAAACAATCACAATCACAAATAGCAAAACCCTTTCAGATCCAAGCATCACAATCAAATCCAATCCAAAAACCAAACCCTAATTCACTTGATTAAATAAAGAAAATTACACAATAACAGTAATAGACAAAAATTAAATTCAATGGGATTTGAGAAGAGAGTTGTAGAATGAACTACAAAAATCAGGGAAGAGCTTGATGAACCAAGAATGGAGATGGACCCCATCGGAGGATTTAAGCCAAATATCCTTGTAAATGAAGCGTAAACTGGGGGGTGATGGGATCAGACTTAGTGTAACTAGGTAGTATAGGGACGTAGACTAACTTCTCTTGCAAAGCCAACAATAAGGCCATTTTGACCACCATTAGCCCTCAATACCATAGAGTAATGCATTTATGAACGACACCATTGATGAATTAGAGAGAAAAAGCGAGTGAGAGAGAGAGAGAGAGGATAATAGGCGAAGTTCAAACACAATAGGAAGAAGAAGGTTTGGAAGTGAGAAGAGAGTAGGGAAAAAGGGAAGGTGGGCATGGTGGAAATGTTAGCTATCTAAAGATTTGGGTGGTATGCGTATGTTTCCTCGAATGTGAATGGAATAGACGGCCACGATCTAATCGAATTGGTCCAACGGTCTAAAATTGCCTCCTAAAATTAGAACTTGGCAACTTGAGCCAAGACAATCCCCATAGTACTATGTTTAATATAATTGAAACTCCATTCTTGAATAAGTTGCCAATCGTGAACTTTTTTTTTTTTAAATATTCAGAAAACAAGTGTCATATATACTCTCATTTGAGGAAAAAAAAACTTTATAAAGAATGTTTAATTCTTGTTTGGTTAATTAGTATATGATCATTTTGTTTTTTTTTTCCTTGTTGTTGTTATTTGTAAATAGAATGTTTGTTAACAAATAGATACATATAAAAAACAAATATCTTAACTCATAAACAAAATAGATATAAATGAAATATAAATACAGGTGAAAATTAAACAATATAAATAGGCCATTGCTTAAAGAAATGTTGGAACCAACGACCATGCTATCCAATATCTCCACACGAAGCCCTTTATGCAACTATTTCTCGGCTTACTAAATAAGTTGCAATTTAACCAAGACTTGGTCTCCCACCTAGAATTAGGGATGCAACCGAGGCGGGTTTGAGACGGGTCTTTTGAAACCCGAACCCAACCAGAGTCTTAATGGTTGTCTTAGAACCCGAGAAAAATCTTATCAGGTTTTTTTATCATTCTCAAAACCTGACTTGATAGGGTTTTAAGGAACCCATAGCCCGACCCGACCCGACTACAAGATTTTCAATTTTTTTGTTTAAAAAAAAAAAGAAAGAATTCTATTTTAAATTATTAATTATACAAACACTTATATTGAAAGAATGAATTTTAGACAATAATATCATATAAAATGATGCAAACACTTCATTTCCACTTACTTTCACATACATAGAATATAAATGGGATCTTGCTTTAATAACTTAATATTTTTAATTTTTTAATATTTTGAATTTATACCGGGTCGGGTTTCCCAACAGGTTACATAATAAACCCAAAACCCGACCCGATAACTTATCGGATTTTTTTTAATCCCAAAACCCTATAGGGTTTTTAGTGGGTTAGGCGATCGGGTACCCTATAATGACCTACCCGCTTGCATCCCTACCTAGAACTCTAATTGCTCTTTCTTCTTGTTAGCAAACTTCTTCATGTGCTTAATTGATATTTCTTGTCATTCTTTTGCAAATTTATATGCTAGAGGACTACTCCCAATATAACCTATTGCAATTGTGCTTAGCATCATCGGTTGTCTCCTGAGAATAATCTCACTGTTTAGTAAATTGATGGAAAACTAAACTATTTCTAATAACTTAGTCCAATCCCGTTGGTTTGCTCCCATGAAGTGATTTAAATATAATTCCACGAGAGCATTGACTCATTTTGTCTACCCATACGTGTATAGGTGAAGACTAGTAGAAAAATTTAGCTTAGACCCTAATAACATAAACAATTTTGTCTAAAACTTCCCCATAAACCGTCTATCTCAGTTGCTACCAATGTTCTTCAACTACCCTCAGTACATGACCTCATTCCTGAAAAATAATTTTACTTCTTTGTCTGTTGGACACTTTTTTGTGGTAGGAACAAATGTAACATATTTAGATTAGCGGTCTACTACCATAATGATGGTCTTCAAACCCTTTAGATTTTAGTAGGCTTACTATACAATCTATAGAGACACTCTTGCATGATTTTGATTGGATAGGAAGGACTCTAATAACCCAGTAGCTACCTTCTGCCCTGTCTTATCCAATGTTGTCAGACCTGATCCAAAGGTTTAACCAAAACATGCTAAAAGGTTAGGGATCAAATCGAGTACAACCGCGAATTGATCTAGAGTCAACAGTCTAATGGTAGAATTCGTATTATCTCTTATGGAGTGGACTAATTATTTGTATTAATGAAAGTTCTACACATATATTTCACATTAATGGATTTTTTTTTACTACATTAAACATATAAACAAAGCAATGTGAAAGACTTCAAACTTTTAAATTAAATGCAATAATATGAGAAAACAAGACGCACAATCACTAATTATTTGTTAACAAGATAAAGGAGTTATTATCATGTGAGGAAAGAGTTATTGCTTCTAATTAGTACTTATGGCTTTTAATTAGTATTCCTGAAAAAGTCGAGGAATGGAAATTTCATATTGCTTTGTTATATTGTGATGTCTTTAATTCTTATCATCCTTTTAAATTGAGACCAATATTGTAAATAGAATACCTACAGTCATTAAGATAATAATTAATTACCAATTACTTGTAGCTTATGTGAATTTCTTTGAGATGGAAAATAAATTACATGAACAGGATTTTTGTTACAAAATTACAATTTGATGGGTGCTCCAAGGAGTAATATCTATTGCTTTTACAAGCTAAATTTTCTTTTTATGTGCATCGGTCACTAGGTAAACAAAATTCAGTTAACTCTTTTATTTAAATTTAAATGAATCAAATAAATCATGGATGTATAGCTTAACCAAAGCCATAAGTTTAAAACTCTAAATACCACCACTCCTTTAGAAATTAACGGTGTAATACTGAACTTTATTTAAAATAATTGTGCACAAGCATGAACTTATTTGATCCATTTTTTAAATTTAAAATTGAATATTTGTCTTATTTAGTTTTAGTTTTCTTTTTTTTTTTTGGCTATTTAGTCATGTAATGTATACTTCTCATCTTATTAGTTTTTATAAATAAAGATAAATAAAAAAACCCATAGATTGGATCTTGAATTGATTCTAAACCAACCTGAATATAAATAAAATATAATGAAGGCTAGAATGGGAAATTAACTTAAAGATGGAGCGTAGTTTTGCAATTTACCTTTCAAGTTTAAAAATATACGTTAGTTAAATCTAACATATAAAGTTATTTGGAATGGTAACCGCCCTTTTCTTACGCTATTTCTAATAACAACAACAGAAACATATTCCTCCTCTCTAACATAGGCATCGATTTTTGGGAAATTGTTGAAGGATCGCACAGTAAGTAAGTTTACCCTCACATTAGTATGTTTTGAAAAACATATGCAAACGTAGCAAATCGATATGGTTGTAGTTTTGACATTAATGTTTCTACGAAGAAAGACGACAAGTATTGAAGGAGATTTTAAAGAGACCATTAAGGATTGTGACTTAAGAGAATTTGATAAGCGAGTCACAAGGATCAATAACCAGGTATTGTATTCCTCTAATTAAAATGATCTAAGGCATGTATTTAGGAAGCAATGGAATAAGATTCATATATTTGATGTTAGAAGCACTAATAAAGAAGTAAAAAGGCTTGACGATGTTTTAAGATTGATGTTGGATTTGAAAATGTGTTTTGAAAGCATTAAGAGTCGAGTTAAGTTTGAAATTTCAAAGATGGATGAATAGAATGTTTTTCATAAGTACATGGCCAAAACATGAACCGTGTTTGAGCCATGTACCTCTCGAATGGAGAAAAATGAAGTTTTCTAGAAGTACATGACTAGAACATGACCTCATGTTTTAAGTCGTATGCCTCTCTAAGTGTAGAAGTTCCTTTTTCTAGGAAAACACGATATATTACTACATGTATCTAGCTATGTTTGTCTTTGTGCTTAACCCATATATTAAGTGTGTCAAATCTCCTACCACGCATAATACCCAAATATTAGGAACAATATTCAAATATTATACGTAAGATCGTCTTAAAAAGAGTATTTGTAATGGCTACCTGTTTAAAACAGATATAACATTCACATGCTTTGAATTAAGAAACATTACCACTACATAAGTAGTGGGTCATTACCTATATACAAGTCATACATCATATATATATATATATATACATTATAATTTCCAAGGATCATATAAACATAAAAACTTACTTACAACCCAACTATATTACAAATACAATTCAAATCAAAATACATTCCAAGGCTTAACAAATAAGCCTAAACACTTCACAAAAATTACATCAAAAGGAATCCTAAGCATATATTAGGTCTCTCTCTCCTAGTCATCCTAGAATCCTCTAAGTTAGTCCCATAGCCCATATCGTCATAGGGCTCGTCATCAAAGTCACCTGCAAAATAGCAGCATGAGCCAAAGGCCTAGTACATAATAGTGCAAACCAATACATATGCCGTGTTCACTTAACTAAATGTCATGCAATAAATCACTACAACTTCATTATCTTTAGTTAAGTGAATAGAATAACACTAGAGTATTCAAACTCTGATTCAAGCTTGGGAATTCTAGGGGTCCTGAGTAACAGCAGCTGCTCAGGAGGTTGATATAGATAGATCGGATATCCATATCTCCTATATCTAACCGATAAAGAATATTAATAGCATTATCTAGGGTTCATACTCCTTTATACACTCCACTTATCCCGGTCTATAACATCAATTAGTTCAACGATCCCATACCCGTGAACTAAAATATATTATTTCCTCCCGAGCCTAAGTAGAGAATACACCGATACAGTTAACCCTATTAGCTACCCACTTAGCCAATAAAAGAAACCACCATTGCATCATGATGAATCATTGCATCATGAATTTGAGTCATTGCATCATGACAAAGGATTGGGATAAGTGCTTAAACTACCGTGCCATTACATCATGATAAAGCTGTCACTCCCCGGTTCTGGATTCAACGACGTAAAGCACAACCAATTTTAATATCTCTTATTATTCTTTGATTAAGGTCAAATTGGTATATGCCTATCCTAAGCAACAATCAATCAAAGTATTGTGTACCTAGTTTGATTTGGAATTGACGGGAATCTCCAACTGAGTATCTATCTCTGTTCCACATAAATCAACTATATCACATTACTATCCTAAGTTAATCTTATATTCACTAGATTAAAACTTAGGAAAATTATTGAACCATATGTAAAAACAATCCAAAGTCATCACATAACATATATACATCATACAAGGCAAATCTTTGATTAAAAAGTCTTATATCATGTATCGGAAGATGTTGGAAGAAGTTAGAAAAATTTGAAATTTACAAAGTTCACGCTGGCCATTAACACCGGCAATACAAACCTTAACGCTGGCAGTGTAGGATCATACGCCGGTGGCTTATAAGGTGGCGTTAAGAAGTATGCATTATGTACAAAAACTTAGAGTCTTTACGCCGGCAATTTCAACCTCAATGCCGACGGCGTTTAGGAAAAATTTCGAAAGATCAGAAATCAGGGTGCTAACGCCAGCAAATTTCGACTTCAATGCCGGCGGCGTTTAAGATAATTTTCAAAAGATCAGACATAAAAACTCTAACGCCAACATGTACGCCGACGGCGTACACTGCAATTCGCATTGCAAATTTCCTCTGTTTTCCCAACACAAAAATTTTTACATTTTAACTCTTCCAACTCATTCCAAACCACATGAGAGCTTAACCCATCTATAACATGTCAAGCATTCTAAAGCTTTCCTAACCACTCTACAACATCTCAACAAAAATTAGCATATTAACTACTTATATTATACTACACATGCATATTTCATAAATTAAGAGGAAAATAAAACATCTCAAACATCAAATAAACTTACCTCAATGTATATATAAGGCTTGGGGAAGGATTTTTGGTGTTATGAGTCCAAGAAAACTTGATTTGGGTGTTGGAAATTGTTGGCCTTCTAGAGTTACGAATTTTCCTCTCCTTTGTTCTGTTTTGGATTGTCTAAGTTTGCAATTAGGCTTTGATGTTTATCCAAAATAATGTTAATTTTTAGGGGGTCAGATTTAGGAAGGCTTTAGGCCTTAATTGGGCTTATCTTTAGGGCTTAAGAGGGCTAAAATTCTGCTAAGCTTATGGCTTATAAATTTAGCTCAAAACACACTTAATTCATCAAACATTAATTACTACAACAACCATTTGTATTAACATAATAATTAAATAGCATGAATAAACTACATTCTAAGTACATTTATCATAGACTCATATTTAGTTATTACTTCCTAACACATATAACTATACCAAACACCACAATTCACTCTACACATACACATACACACATGCAACAATCAATCTACATGTATTAATTATAAATCAACTTTGGGTCATTTCATTATCATTACGGTAACTCTATGATCCATGTCTGACGTTGTCCAAGAGTAGAGTTGCGCATGAAAATGATATGGGTAGATCTAGGATTTGTTAGCATCATGGTTATTGGAGAGTAATCAATAACCAATATATATATGTAAATATTTACATGTGTTTTGAGATACTGAGTTATCCATTTGTTGGCCGTTGGACTAAAAGATACAGATAATAAAATGGTTGTGTTGATTTATATGATGATGATGATGCATATGAGTTTGTTATTGTTCATACATGCACATATGTTTGTTGATATTTCATATTGGGTTCCGACTCACCCTTCTTCTTTTTCAAATTCTGATGTAACTCTTTTGGCTTTGGACTTAACTGGATATGATGTTATCATAGATTATAGGAAGACGTTAGTGGCAAGGATTACCAAGAAAATTTTTAAATATGACTTGTTAAAAGTTGTTATCTTGCTATAAGAACATACACATAACACCATTGAAAATACAAACTCATCGTGGGTGCACAAGTCGGGTTGGATAAATAATTTTTATCAACGAGGCACAATTAAGACTTGTGCAATGCAGCTCATTAGGGTAGGTCAAGTTCTCTCGGTGGCAGTTAGGTTGCCGAGACCATCCGAGTCTTCTCGGTTCAAAGCATAAATGGGCTTTTCAAGTGAATCGGCCCCCTTAAATCAACAGTTTGATGTTTTATCTTATTGGTAGATTAAACAAATGCTCACATAGCTTTTAACATCAACCCTCGTATGTGGCAAAAAATATTGCTCTTCCACCATGGCTAGCGTCCTATATGTGCCAGGTGCCCTGCCCATTTTAAATCATGACTTGACACCTTTAATTACCTCTTTCCCTAGATTCAAGCTTCGGGGCACATATATCCTGTGTCCCTTTGTATACAAAAAGCCATCATTTGGAATCTCCAAGTCTTGCCTTCCTTGCATTGACTAAGTAATATCTTACCCATTTAGTTTATCTTCATCTCATCTCGGAACTCCATCAGTCAGGCAACTTTCGGTTCACTAATAACGACTAATCCTACCTTTCCGGCTTAATGCTCTGCTATTACATTAGTCTTGCCTAGCTTGTATTCTAAGTTAAAGCCAGATTTTGCCAAGAACACCTGCCATCATGCCTAGTTTAATGAGAGCTTCTTTCAACTTTGGAAATAGCTAGCAGCTGCATTTTGAGTTCTCAAATGCCACGGGATGCCTAACCTACATTGAAACCCCACTAATGGCAGAATCGCTAGCATTTGTGTATATTTTAAAGAGCTTGCTAATTCTGGGAGGATTAACACTAGTTCCTCCATCACAAAATTCTTAAAAAATGCCATTATTAGAAGGCACTCTTTCTTCAAAAAGTATGTCAAGAGTGCCACTATCGTTGAGTATCCCCGAATAAATCTTTTATAACAGTTTACTAATCCCAAGAATAACTTAAGCTTTGTAGGCTTCATGGGCTCTTTCCGATCACAGATGACCTTCATGTTCCCATCATGACCTTAACCTACTCATCATCTATTCTAATCTTACCATGCCCCACAACATGCTCCAAAAAAGCCATTTGATCGCACAAAAGCTCACTTTTTTAGCTCTTACATGACTCATTCTTTCTCAAGGCTTTCTTAAGGCTTTGAAGACAACTCGAAGTGCTCCACATGTTTTTCTATAATCGTACCGTGTATCATTACATCGTCAAAGTATACTACTACAAACTAATCCAAAAAAAAAAAAAGGAAACCTTTCTTCTTTTGGCCGATGCCATGAAATTAATAATAAGATTCTATAGAACCGTTCGTATTTATACATGCATCCATGATTTGAGCTGAACAATAAAATATCAATCCTAACTCGAGCTCCATTTCATCTTGAATCAAGTAAAGACCAATTTACAACATACATTAAGCTTTTATACCAAATTTGATGAATTTCATATTATCCGTCTCAATTCATATCTAAACTAGCTTGATAAAACACTTAAGCATGGTAAAGTTTGATGTAAGACCGAATTTTCAGCTTCGAAGTTGGACCTCAAGCTAAACCTCAATACCATTTCAATTGGACTAGTTCCGTTTATAGCCTGATTCAATTAAATACATCCTCCGAGAAGGACAATGCAAAAATATCCCCCTTTACATTCTTGAATTTGAAATCAGAAATTACAGGAGCCAGTCTCCAGACTGCTGGATTCCTCGTCGAAAGACACTGAGGAATCCAATATTTTCACTCAAATAACAATTTTATGAAAAAGAAGCCGGATTTCGGTTCATAACAATGTGCCTTAAGGGGTTTGTAGCATCAGTTCCACCAGCATGTCTCACAAATTCTGCAGGAGAATGAAAACTTCCGTGGCACACACACATTATCCTTACCTCCTCCCCTTTACCATATTTATATAAAACTCCATCAACCCTTCTTCCATTTGGACCATTACCTTTTGTGAAAACCCATGGCATATCGTCGCTGGTGTTTATATCGATATCCTTCCCTCTACTCTCCCTTCTGTCCGGTTTCTTGGATGGACTTTCCAGATCAAGGCTCGATGTCCTCCTCGGTCCCCTCCCGGATGGACCTGCAGCAGTTTCCTGATTGGCTTGCTCGGGCAATGGCTGATCACTGGATGCTCTCCTCCCCTCGCCATAACTCAATCCTGAAAAATAATCACTCTTGTCAATAGTTGTTGGCTGGTTAGCCCAGCCAAAGCTTTTCTTTTAACATGGGTTGCACAAGGTCCAATCCTTACAACTATGTCAGTTCAACTAATTAATAAAGAAAAAAACTATATCAATTCATCTGGCATTTACGAGCCAAAGGTATCCACAAAACAGATTAACAGCCAGGCATCTCAATTGACAAATTGAGGAGTCATGATTCTCATGGAACATTGGGCAAAGAAAACAATCAAATTGGACAATCTATTTCCACAAAGTAAATAGGCACAAACTAATCTGGCAGGGCAGATAATTAGAAGTGGAAGAAGGCAGCAACAGGAATGATCGAAGAAGTTATTAACATCATTTGCGATGCAAGAGGTACACAACCTATCTTTGCCTTTTCTTCAGAGCATACGTAGTTTAAAAAGAACTAGGGTTATGTTCTTAGATTAGCTGAATATTTGTTTGCACTACTACAGATCAGGAGACGGGAGATCACCAACGGAACACATTTCCAAGGTGTTAATTCATGCTAATATTTGTATATGCCAACATGAATTGGACTGTGGATCACCACAATTCAGTTGGCAAGGCCAACTTCACCCCTGCACTTTGCTTAGCAAGGAAACACATGGATAACAAGCCTAAAGGTTATCATATTGATGATATCGATATTGAGGATAGTGATGATATTGATCGTGACCTTGATGCGGATCTGGAGCTTCTAACTATGATGAATGCACTAACTATGGATATGCTACCGGAAATAGACCGATGGAGAGAGCAAGAGAGAGCCATTCCAATCAATGCATTGGTGTCATAGGAGATTGCAATTAAGCGCATACAGAATGGGGTCACCTCGTAATGGAACTTAGAGATGGAGCTAATGCAATATAAGTTATAAAAAATGAAAATATTGAATCTAAATAAGATTTGGAATAGTAATCAAGTCTCAAAATGTTCAAAATGGAAGAAAATGACAGCACAGGAGGTCTCAATAAACATTTATGGAAGGCAATCACAAAATTGTGATGTTATCAGAGGGACAAAGACACAACCTGAAGAAACATAAGCAATTCAATACACAAAATATTATGCTGAAAAGTTAGGACCATCCATGATAATCTTGACAAAACGTAATATTAAGCCAGCAAGGCCTGATTCTTGTATCTAGGCACTAGTCTAAACAATCGGCAATATACAGCACTTGATTAACATCTAAATAATATTAAAAAGTTGCCAATTTGGTGCATCCTACTATTGAAATTTTTCATAATCATGATGTTTTAACTCCCAAGCAAGAAAACAAGATGGACTGCTTGCATCAAAACATAGAATTTGCAGATAACAAAGACTTGAGATCACAGTTATTTCTGTATAATGTAGAAGCAATCTATGCCACTTTGCTAAAATTTCTCATTTTAAGCATGCATCTCAAAGGCATCTGCTTTGCTTTCAGGCAGCTGCAGTTTACAATTACGAGTTTGCAACAATAGCCCTCGTACTAGATATACATGCTATAGGTTCCATATAGGTCTGAGGTGAATATGTGCCATACCCATACCCTATCCATTACTACAGGTATTGAAAATTCTGAATGGGGAATTACCCTATAACGTCTAATACACATCCCGGAATCTATCCAACCATGTAAGGCACAATTCTTACACCAAGTTACATGGTGACTATGAGGTCATTGTTATACATTGCACGCTACACCTGCAACAGCTTTTTCTCATTTTTATCTTTGGCCATACCTACCTCTCTCTTTGCTTGCATTAGATCATGATCATTATCAAATTGTTGTAAAATGTGTTGTCCTGAAGTTATACAATATCCCTATTTATACACATTGATATATAGAAAACCATTCATCTAATATTATTTTACTTTTCTTATGTGTAATACACTTAACATTTTCTTGGTTTTCTAGAACATGTATAAATATAATTATAGTATACCAAACGAGTTTAACCTCGTTTGTTGAACAAACAAGTTTGGATTAAAAAATAAAATAAAAACGACGACAACACCGACAAACAGATGCAGGCATATTTGTCCGATACATCTCCCTCGAATGGTTTGCAATCTTCAATTATCTGATTCACACACTCCTTTTGTGCTTCGTCTGATATATTTACCTTCTTCCACTCATAGAGCTCCATGTCATAGCACTCATCAATGACAAACTGCGGAATTTCGTCTCGGAATAGCACAACCCTTTAGCCTTAAATGGTGGCTTTGAGCTAATCACAAGAACTTTTCCAAAAGCATATTTGTGGGCACTACCTTAGGCTTAGGGTTTGGTGCTTCCTCCTCCCCATCATCAGCCACTGCCTTGGGCTTTTCTTCCCTTCAGGTTCTTTTTTTGGTTGATCCTTTTAGCTTTTGTTTTGGCTCCACATGAGGAAGCTCTGATGCAAAGCTCTTTGTTAAGAGTAGAGAAACACCAATCATATTAGGACAGCCTCGTCTCTTGAAAGCTCCGCTATAGTGACCTCGTCTGTTGAAGAGACGATGTCAGATGCTTATGCCTTCGTCTCTCTAAGAGGCAAGTTTGACTTGCCTAAATCTAGGATTATTTCTCATCCCAATGATATTTTTGTAATTTTTTTAAATTATAAATATTAATTTCCTATTCCAAAATTTTGTATATTGATACTCTATTTTTCCAATGTATACAATGTTAGCACTTATTCAACCAAGTTATTTCGCACTAAAAATATAAAATTAGTGATACCAAAAAAAAATATAGTGCTTAAATAGTTACATGGGTGTGTGATGAAATTTTGAATTTTTTTTAATGATTAAATTAGATATAATAAATGTTCCCCTAAAATGCCAAAACTACATGTGGGGATTTTTTTTTTTTCCCCCTCTTCTTTACGTGATTTATGAGAGCAAAACAGATGTTCAAATAGTGAAAAGAAAGGGTTAAGCATTTGAGCCTAGCATTTGAAACCCATGGACCTGGATGGTTAGGAGCAGAAATGGGAAGATCTCAGCGAAACTCAACCCTTTACGCCATGGTTCTAGACAGGTCATTTGGCTGTAATTTCTTTAGGCCTTGATATTTTACGATTTGGAAGCATGAACTGCCATGCAAGAGTGGACATAGAGCTAAACCAGAACAAACTAAGCCACAAGCTGAACAACAAATGGGACTTCATACTGATGGTTCAGTTCCTCTTGGGAAGGAACCATGGAATTGTCTTGTGAAGGGGTTTACCTTACAGCTTTTGGGTCCAAAGTTTCAGAACCGACCACAATAGAATCCCATGAATATGAATTCACGACACTCTTTAAGAGGAATAAGACAGGCGTCAATTATTCATACTAATAGTATATAGCATGAGAATATAAGATAGAGTAAATTTAACCTATGCTTTTGCGTGAGCTAGAAAAAAACTAGTCGCATAACATTTTATAGGTTGATATATAGCACCTTGCATCTAATGCAAAATTATGAGTTGTTTCAGAACCTAATTCAATGGCAGAAAGGATCTCAGTATATCCTGCACCTAAAAGTTATTATATGAAAATATAATATAAAAAAGGAGCCACTTTCTAAGGATAAGGAAATATAAAAATATATTAGCTGCATTTTTTTTTTTTTTTTTTGCAACAGTCCTCTCCCTTTCCACAACATACAAATACAATTATAATCTACGGTTCACTAATTTTTATGAAGTATTCTTTGTGACACATCTTGAGTTAGAATATTATAGGGTAAATAAAGCTAGAAGATATTAACATTTAGGGTATTAACGTTTCAAGTGGATTAAAAAAAAAAAATCAACTTCAAAACAAAAAAGAGGAAATGAACATTTCTAAAAGTGATCAAATAAGATATTAAAGCTTTGTAAAGTTTATTTAAAGTATCAACATTGGCATTAGTTTTCAATTAAATTTTCTCAATTTTCATCAATATTCGGCTATTAATACTTTATTTTATTTACTCACTCAATAAAATTTTGATTCTCTTTTTAGTCGTTACAAACATTGATATATTAAATATTTATCCATCAACAATAATTTCACTTTTTAGTTACTCAAAATACCAATACCTTTTAATATAATTTATCTAAATATAATAATAAGGATAATTTCATATGAATTATGGTCTTAAAAGATAAAAAAATACTAGTCCTATATAATAAAACTTGATGGATACTTTTGTTCAAGAAAAATATTTTATAATTTTTTATATTCAGATTAACTAGATTTAAATTTTTCTAAAAATCATATGTATTTAGGAAAGTGAAAATCAAATTCTGAATATAATAATGAGGTTATTTAATATGAATTATGGTTTTGAAAGACAAAAATCAATAGTGTTATATAATAAAACTTGATTACTTTTGTTAAAGAAAAATATTTTATAATTTTCTATATTCAGATTAACTAGATTTAAATATTTCTAAAATCCATATGTATTTAGTGAAGTGAAAATCAAATTCCGAATACAATAGTAAGAGTTATTAATATGAATTAAGCTCTCGAAAGATAAAAATTACTAGCCTTATATAATAAAACTTGATGGTTGCTTCCATAAAAAAATAATATTTTATGATTTTCTATATTCAAATTGACTAGATTTAAATATTTTAAAAACCATACGTATTTTGTGAAGTGAAAATCAAATTGAAGCACAATTGTAGGTATCCCTATAGCCATTACAAAGTGAAATGGAAATATTCATTTTTCCAACTTTGGAAAGACGGTGTGTCATAATAATTAAAAAAAAAGATAATAAACTAAAGAAACAAAATATTTTGCACTTTTTTCTATCATTATCCACATATGTTAGGTACCCTAGAATGACAAAATTGGTAAAAAAATAGCTAATATGCATAAAATTACAACTCAACAACAACAATATAAGTTAAAAGTCCTTGTCACGAGTATATCAAGTATAAATAACCCTCACATGATATATGAAGTATACTTGTAAGACGACAATGCTAAGGTGCAATGAATGACATTGACCAAGATTTGACACCTAGAAACTTCCATTTTTTTCCCCTAATTTGTATAATTTTATTTAAAAAAAACAAAATCTAATTAACAGTGGATTGATAGTGTAGTCATATAATCCATTAAAAAAAAGAAATGAATCTAACTTTGGAAAGTTAGTGTGTCATAATAAAAAAAAAATAGATAATAAATTAAAGAAACAAAATATTTTTGCACTTTTTTCTATCATTATCCACATATGTTAGGAACCCTAAAATGACAAAATTGGTAAAAAGAATAGCTAATATGCATAAAATTACAACTCAACAACAACAATATAAGTTAAAAGTCCTTGTCATGAGTATATCAAGTATAAATAACCCTCACATGATATATGAAGTATACTTGTAAGACGAAAAATGTCTAAGTTGCAATGAATGACATTGACCAAGATTTGACATGTAGAAACTTCCATTTTTTTCCCTAATTTGTATAATTTTATATTAAAAAACAAAATCTATTAATAGTCGATTGATATTGTAGTTTATATAATCCATTAAAAAAAAAGCAATGAATTAAATGGATTAAACCAACTCATTTAACCCACAAAATGTATGGACGGGCTAAATGAGACTAGTGGGTCATGTTGTTTAATCCACCGAATTGCAGGTTAGGTTAGGTTAGGGTTAACAAATTCTGGCTCGTTTATTAAATAAACCACAATGTATTAACTTACTTAACCTGCGGATCAAAATGGGTTTCGGTTGGGTTAGGTTAGTCCATTTAACTCACGCACCCTCTTGCCCATACCCATACCCATACCCTATAGATGTAAGTTGCAAAAAATGTGGAACAAATTTACCTTAGTATCAATTAAGGTTTAGGTTACAGTATTACCCTGGAATCATTTTATGAATCTTTCTTCAAGTACCTTAAGATAATATCCCTTTTAAAAGTAAATTGCAAGCATAACCACAATCACTTTGCATAAAAACACAAATAATAACAAGTTACAACAAAAATTAACCACAATACCAACATAAACTAAAGATTTGAGATAGATTAAACTATTCTGAGTGTTGGCCTAAATATTTTACATGGTTGAATTCCCATTACATTGTTAAATTAATTAATCTCTCTTGAAAATATTGTATATATAGGGTTCGTGATACCTTTAGCAGCCTAAAACTTGGAACATAAATCTATACCCCATATGTTCCATTTAAGTTTTAAGGTGAATACAGTGTCATATCCATATCCATATCCATATCCTATCCTGGACCTATAGGTGTCAAAAATTTGAACTAGGATCTATGTAGGGATAGGTCATGGACATACATTGCACCCCACATCTATGAAGAATACTTGGAGAATATGTGGAGGATTTATAAGGGTTAACACCTATTAATCTCATACTGGTTTTGGATTTGTATAATGTGAAACCCAATAGCATGTTCCTTCATATGGTTGCTTTGAGGTTAGGTACAAGTATGAGGTTAAGGAAGCCTTACATATGAAAAATATATGGTGTGAAGCTCATCATTAATAAAACTACCATTTATCTAGCAATGTTTTCAAGAATAGCCCCTCACAACAATAGATTCTATAACTATTTTTCTGCTGAAGATAAGTATCCATTGCTCCAAAAGCCATTCATTAATAAATGAAGTTAAGCCTTTTTTATCCTATATTCTCTGTAAGTAGACCAATGCCAATTACCATAAACCCTAATATCACAATCTATCTTATGTGGACAACTTAAAAGACACATATTTGAATAAGAGGAAGTCATCCAAGAATGAGAGGAGAAAGTAGCACTAGATTGCTTTTGTGCCGCCAGCCTTAAAAGATAAGCCGCTAGAGTTAAAGGGCTACACCGTCGACGTTGGAGCCAGCCTACATTGCTCTAGTTTTGTCTTCCGAGTTTTAAGCTGTAGCGTTAATTCTAAGCCGCTAGCTTTTATTTTCCACTGCCAACCTATATTGTTAACTATGATACATGATTTATTTCTTGTTTATTTTTTTAGGTTTCTCATATAATAATATAAATAATCCTTTAAACTTGTATGTCTTTTCATAACTTATTATATGCTTATAAAATCCAAAAATTGAAAAAAAAATTCCCTTTAAGATTGCATCATTTGCAATTGTTGTATGATTAAGATCACTTGGTGAGTATTCTACTTTGTATTTACGTTAACTCGCTGAGTCAAAGTGGCATCAAAGTGGGAAAGTTCCTGTAGAGATATCAAGAGAAAGCAACTGAGAAGGAAGTCACGTGTCAGACGTTGCTCAAGATGTAGAAGCCTTGTGAACCAAGTCATAGGCTCAAAGGGCGATATAGGACACTGTGGATAAGAGAATCCAATGTTTGGAACAACGTCTTGAAGATTTGATTGAGCGTTCCGACATGATGGGACCCGATACCAACAAAGACACGGATGATGATGGAAGGCAGCCAAAGACAAGAGATGCATACGGTGATCCGATCAATCAACTTGTAGCTGCAAATCGAAAAGATCATAATTTTGATGATGAATCCAATAAGGAAGATTCGATTATGTATTAAAAAAACAACCGCAAAGGGGCGATGGTGGTGGTGGCAATTATCGAGGAGCTACTATGGGTGCAATCAAAGAGAGAGGTGATTTTTGCCTAAAGGTAGATGTCCCTAGTTTTAATGGTAATCTCAATATTGAAGAATTCTAAGATCGGCTGGTAGAAGTAGATAAATTTTTCAATTACATGGAGAATTTTAAGGAGCGTAGGGTTTAGCTTGGTAGCATGTCGGTTGAAAGATGGGGCTTCGGCGTGACGAGAGAAGTTGCAAAGTAAGAGACAGCCGAGAGGTTTGATGTGAAGGAGAGATGTAGAGTACCATTCTCAATAAGCAAGTATAAAAGTGATGTTTCTTGCGATATAGTAGATATGTTGGAAGGCCTTAGCAGTATGACATGAATGCCCAACATACAAGAAAGGAGAATGTGTACAAATTAAAGAGAGGAAGTGTGAAGTATGCATACTCTACTGCCCTAAAAGGTAGCAAATTATCCTAAGACCATCAAGGCAGAGGGATGCTCTTTTCAAACAATCACTCACTTAGAGAGAGAGATGGAGGAGGCCATGAGGGAGTCTAGAGTTGTGCACACTCATTGTGAAACGAATCATGACGATATAGGGACAGTAGTGGTGGTATACCAGGGATAGTGGATAAGTGTTGGATGAGTTCAGGGATGTGTTGCCAAAGAACTTACCAAATGAACAACCAACTACGAGGGACATCTAGCATCAGATTGATTTGGTACCAGGGGCGAATTTATCCAACTTACCACACTATAGAATAAGCCTTAAGGAGACTTAAGGTTTTGCAAAAAAAAGTACAGGAATTGTTGTAAAAGAGATTTATTAGAGAAAATATGAGTCCATATGTTGTGCCTGTGTTACTAACCCCAAGAAAAATGATAGTTAGAAAATATGTATTGACAACAAGACCATCAATAAGATCACACCCCGATTAGAAGACACGTTGGACAGGTTGCGGGGCGATTGTGTTTTCCAAAGTTGATTTAAGGAGTGGCTACCATCAGATCATAATCAAGCCTAAGGGATGAGTTGAAAACATCGTTCAAGACAAGAAGGGGTTGTATGAATGGCTAGTGATGCCATTCGGACTCAGCAACACACCAACCACTTTTATGCGCGTCATGAATGAGGTATTGGTCACTTTGAAGTAGTCTACTTTAATGAAATCTTAATTTATAAATAATCCGAAGAAGAACATGTAGGACATTTGAAAGTTGTATTGATTGCATTGAAGGAGAATTAAGTGTATTTTCATGTTTAGAAAGCTGTTATTCCTGGGGTTTCTAATTAATGGTGGGGGATTACAGTGGATGAGAAGATGAGGGCTATCAGAGAGTGGCCTATTCCAAAAAGTGTAACTAAGCTAAGAAGTTCCCTGGGATTAGCCAGTTTTTACAAACATTTTATCAGCCACTTCAGTACTATTGTTGCTCCATTAATTATGTGTGTGAAGAAAAGGGAAGTTTCAGTAGGGTGAAAAGACGTGAGGCAGGTTTTGCAGTGCTGAAGGAGAAGTGTAGTGCCCCTGTTCCAGCACTACATGATTTTGATAAAATGCTTGAAGTGAATTATGATGCTAGTGGGACAAGCACTGGAGCTGCGTTGTCACAAGAGAAAAGACCAATAGTTTTCTTCGTTGAGAAGCTATGTGAATCCAGGAAGAATTGGTCCATTTATGGCAAAAAGTTTTACTATGTTGCGAGGGCGTTGAGAGAGTGAGAACATTACCTTATTGAGGAGGAGTTTCTCCTACGTCAGATTGTGGTGCTCTAAAGCACCTAAGTAATCAGACCCGAATTAACAAAGACATGCATGCTAGATAGATCTAGTTATTATAAGAATTCCTGTTCAAACTGAAGCATAAGTCTAAGATATAGAACAAGATGCCCAGTTTAAGTAGAAAGGCTGATCTACTAGCAACCATGAGCACTAACATTATTGGGTTTAAGCATTTGAAAGAGCTGTACAAAAGTGACATTGACTTCAAGGATATTTAGGGAAAATGCATTACGAAAGAACTTTGTGGTGAATTTCATGTTCATAAAGGATACTTAAGGAAAGGAAACCGTATATTCCTGAGTCTTCTTTGAGAGAGAAGCTAATTAGAGATCTGCGGGGCGGGGTAGGGCGGTTGTTTGGGTTGTTGTTTGTTAAGGGGGGGGGGGGGGGGGGGGGGAAGGGGACTAGCTGGACACTTAGATAGGACTAAGACCCTTGCAGTGGTAACTGACAAGTTTTATTAACCATATTTGAGTCGAGATGTCAACAGTATTGTACAGAGATGCTATGTTTGTCAGACATCCAAGCGGTAGTCTCAAAATACTACGTTGTACACACCACTGCCAATTCCTAAGAACATCTTAGAGGACCTATCTATGAAATTTATATTCGGTTTGTCTCGTACCCAACAGGGTGCTGACTCGGTGTTTATTATTGTTGATAGGTTTCCAAAGATGACTCACTTTATTCCATGCAAGAAGACTACAAATGCACAAGTAATTGCGAAGTTGCTCTTTTGGGAAATGGTGCGCCTTCATAGAGTTCCTAAGTCCATCACTTCAGACAAGGTCAGCAAATTCTTTAGTCACTTCTAGAGAACCTTATAACAGATGTTTAATTCCTCTCTAAACTACAATAATACAGCTTACCCACAAAAAGATGAGCAGACAAAAGTGACCAACAAAACTCTTGGTAATTTAATCAGAGTATATGTGGAAAAAAGCCAAGACAATGGGATTTGATTTTAGCCCAAGCAAAGTTCACCTACAACAGTATCCAAACAACCATAGGGAAGTCGTCATTCTTTGTAGTCTACACCAAAATGTGGCAGCATGCACTAGACCTAATCAAGTTGCCCAAGACATCTAATATCAGTATAGCTACCAAAAATATGGCTGAGCACTAGCAGGCCGCTACAGTTGAAGGAAAAGGATTGAAGAAGCTAATGCCAAGTATAACAAAGCAGCAGATAAATATCCAAAGAAACATTTGTTTGGGGTGGAAGATCAAGTGATGATAATATTGAGAAAGGAATGATTCCAGTAGGCAAGTACAGTAAGTTCCAACCTAAGAAATATAGTCCCTATCCAATCATGACAAAGATCAATGACAATGCATATGTGGCTGCTCTTCCTAACAACATGGGTGTTTCCTAAACCTCCAATATTGCTTATTCTCCATCATATCCACAATAAAAATCGAGATCGAGTTCTTTTCGGGTGGAAAAAAATAATGCGGACAACATAACATACATATTTAAACAAGAGGGAGTCGTCCAAGAAGGAGAGAAGGAGGTAGCACTGGATTGCCTCTTCTTACGTTGCCGGCCATAGAAGATACACTGTTGCCGTTGGAGGATACATCGACAGCGTTGAGCTAGCCTATATTGCTCCAGTTTCATCTTTAGGCTACTAGCTTTTATTTATTGTTGGTCTTTTAGGGTTTTCCATGTAATAATATAAATAGTACTTCAGACTTGTCTTTATTTATTTATTTATTTTTTTTTCAAAACTTATCATATACTTATGAAACCTAAATTAAGAGAAGTTTCTCTTTGAAATTGCATCATTGCAATTGTTCTATAATTTAGATCACTCGGTGAGTGCTCCAATTCGTGTTTATGCTAAATCGCTGCATCATTGTTTGAGATTGCTTAGCTTGACACTTATGCATTCCTCAGTAAGATTAAGAGGACAGTCAGCCTATTTAAACTTTACATAAGAACCACCTTCTTAAGCAAATGACCAAGATCGCCATTCTGATGTCCACAGTTCTATCTGAGTGACCACCATCATAAATGAGTCTATTTACCCCACTTCCTATGACAATGAATACGGAGAAAAACCTCCCATGAGGCCTGGAAAGACAGGCCACTATTACTGGCCCCTGGTGGGGCTGTAAAATGTGGTTCTGGAAAATAAATTGCTGAAACTTGCGCTAAAATTGCCCACAGCAGAGTAAATTTCCTAGTACTTAAGAACTCGATAAGATGTGACAATACCACCAATCCGATGTCTAGAGGCCTAACATTTAGGAGACTATGCAATTAGAAATACACATCAGCTCAAGCTCGTCTTTTATATTAATTCACAAGCATTAAGAGAAATTTATATTTCAAATCCAAAGTGTCCCATTCTTTTTGCAGAATACAAACTGAAATTCAAAGTTTAAATTTCTCTAGAAGAAACAAAATGTCAATTGGTCAAGACTTGAAGCAACATTACCCCTTATTTAAGTCAATGCGGTCACCAATCAGCAATCTTCAGCCAAAACTAAAAGGTCCTACTTGTGCCCACTTAAAATACATTAAGGCCACTAGACTATGGGAGGACCTAGTATATAGTGCAACTGATTTAGTCTCTATCCTTTATGCATAGGAGTGAAAAATTTGCCATGACCTTTTTCCCAAATTGGCATGAACTCCATCCTCTCATAGGGTTTAGGTTCAATTTTAAATCCCTCCTCTCTATTGTAATCACTGAAAAAGAATAGTGAATTTTCATCTAGGCTAGAAGAAAAGTGGAAAAGGATGATGGAAAAAATACTTATGACAATAAAGTTCCAAAGAATAGTGCTTATTAATTATCCCAGTATTCCATATTTGGAGACAAGTTTCAATTTTAAAGAATACCTAAAGAAGACAACAACAGGGACCATAAAAAAACATATAATTAGTTCTCTGTCGTTATTTAGCAATAACTGTTGATAACTCAAGAAAATTCATAAGCCACCGTCTCTCCAACGATTTATTTAGTTAAAAGAAATTGGATAATTGCATGTACCACCAAAAACTATTAATTGAGTGCAAGGACTCCCTCAATACCCAAAAATGGACCTTATTTTTCTTTTAAAAGTAAACAATCCCCCATAAAGCTTCCGGAACCCATATGAAATATTCTAAGATTATATATTTTCAAAAGTTATTCTGAATTGTTTGTGGTCCATTTGCGATATATCATGAAAACATCAATTTACTTCCAAAGCAAATCATAATTCTTCCTACCAGTTACTTTGCTTCAAGATCAATCCTAGGCAATCTTAGTAATGTTACCTTGTACAGGATTATAGTTTGATTCTCCTGAAGAATTCCCACCTCGTTGCTCCACTGACCCTTGTGAAGTCTGCTGTCCTAAAAACCCAATCTTCCTATTTCCATCCCCGTCAGACCCACCAGCACCACCACCAATACTCCCCTGCCTCGCAGCTACCGCCCAACTCGGCAATCCAAAAGGCGGTGCCGCCGGAACCTTCCCCTCCACACCGATCCTAGACCTGTCAACCCCCCTATCTCTGTCCCTCAAAACCAACCCAATTTGCCTCTCTTCCTCTCCACCACCCTTGAAACTCCTCTGCTTCTCCGTTAACCTTCGTTTCGCCTCTATCCGCCGCAATGTCTGTATCTCTTTCCTTTTCCTTCTCTCCTCCTCTGTCTCTGTAGGTAAGGAAGAAGTCCTAATGATAGAAACAGCCGAAGGAGCCGCCGTATCGTTTTCGCGAGTAAAAGGAATCGAACCGGCTATAGAGGATGATCTGATCAGCCCTTTAACGCTCTTATCGACGCCGAATTGACCGCCAAGGGATAACCCGAGTGTCAGTTCAAGCTCCTCTGTTTCTTCATTGGGTGTTTTATATGTCAATCCACTCGAAGAACTTGTGGTAGGAGGAGGAGTAGGAGGAGGAGGAGTAGTGGTATTAGTACTACCAGTGGCTGCTTCTGTTGATGATGAAATGAATCTTTGAAGTAGATCTCTTGGGTATGCATCAATTTTTAAAGATGAATTCTCCATTGCACTGCTTCTTGCTGGTTCGTCACTTTCACTCATGCTTTTTCTAGGAAACTAATGGAAAAAAAGACAGAACAGAGCCCGAAAAAAACAAATACAGAGCCCCCCTTATGTAACGGAAAGAGCGGCCTTTTCATGTGATTCAGCCACACCCATACGCTAAATCTTCGAAAGATTCAATCTTTATTGCTTTCAGAGGCATTTCCATGGCAAGACAAGTCTGTTGAGAATCTACATCATCAAAGCAGGAGTGAAGTCACTGGCATGACCCCAGTAATTAAAAAAATGAGAAATTTATAAAAAATTTGGAATACGATGATGTGATCCAAGTAAAAATACAAAGAAGATAATAAAGGAAGATGAAAACAAATGATTGAAGGTGAAATAGAAAATATATTACAGAAACAAAGGAGAGACAATAGCAGACAGAGGACTAGGACTAGACTAAGGAGCAAGTTGTGAGCTTTCAGAAGACATGTTAGAGAGAGAGTCTTTCTGTGTTATGACGAGAATGGCCCTCGATGGGGTCGAAGTCAGTAACTTGGAAGAGCCAGGTGGCCATCAAGCAGTAGAAGAAACGCCACGTGCTCCCAGGGCAGCATGATCTACATTCTTCGATAATCGTTTGCCAGAAGGCAATGTCCTTTGCCCTTGTTTTTTTTTTTTTTTTTTTTTTTTTTTGGGGTGGTGTTGGGGGGGTTGTTGTTCCAGCATTGGTTTTGTTTTTTCCACTGTGAGTGCACAGTAAGACCAACAAAACAAGTTGGCTCATCGTAGCCACGTGTTGGGAGACCATCGGGCAGACAACTTAGGACACGTGTTGACACCCTTGATAATGACCCACAAGGCTAGCTACGTGTTGCAGGGAGTTTGACTCCTTTGGGATAGATTTTTTTATCCTTTTATGATATCTTTGAAAATCTTCCAATTCTGTCTGGATTTCATTTGCATCATCTTTTTAACCGAAATAATTTTCTCATTTACTAACACGTTTAAAAATAATTACACATATATAAATTAAATGAAAAAATTATATAAATACTTTAGTTTATGCCGTATGTAGGATATGTCATATAACAAAGTATTAATAACTATATCGTTTAACACATGCAATATCCACAGACATTGAAAATATAAAATCAACATATTAAATGTGATATCCATATTTTACTAGTAACACATTTATTACGTATAATATGTATTAAAAATTCTATGTTGCATTTATCAAGTACAATACTATAATGATATTTTATTAATTTTTTTATATAATTAATATTTTAATAATTTTTTAAATAATCATAGACACAGTTTAACCGTAGTGTAAAATAATTAATATGTTAAAAAAAGATAAATTACTTCAAAAGTATCAATGTTCAGAGATAAGTTCATTTTAAGGTATTAACATTTTGAGTAGTTAAGAAAAAATTAACATTTGGTAAAGTAAGTCAAATTAAGTATCAATAATTGACCATTGATTAAAAATTAAAGAGTTTTAATTGAAAAATAATTCAAATATTAATACCTTAAATAAACTTTACTAAACGTTCATACCTTATTTGATATGCTTTGCCACACGTTAATACATTTTTTAAATCACTCTAAACATTGATACTATTATAGTATGTGTTATTACATTTCAATTTATATTACATGTATTAAATGCGATATAGCAAAGTAGTAATAATTATATCATATTTGATACATATGTCATACGTTAAAAATGTAGTACCACATATATCAAATGTAATACTCACTTTTCACAATATCACATTCATTACATACCAAAAAATTTATATCATGTCAATATAGTGACATCTTTCCTAATCTCTCCTAGGCTCAATTTACCCCCTCCCCATTATAATGATTAAAAAAAAAACAAAAAAAATTTATGTCATATGTACCAAATGTGATTTTTTTTGCAAAAAAAAAATGTACCAAGTGTGATATTGTAATGGTATTTTGGTTTTTTTATAATTTTAATATATTTTTTTTTTTAAATAATCATAGAAAATGGATGTAGCACATGTCTATTAACCCTTAAAAAAATTATCTAAATATATATGACGTAATCTTAATTATCAAAATACTAATGTAAAATCACATTAAAGATATGTAATTTTGGTTTTAATAAAGAAATAGCATGTTTAACATGCGATTTTGAAATTTACTTTTAACATTGCATGTGATATACTATAAATGAAAAGAAGAATCATATTTTTAACATGTGATTTATTATAAATAGAAAATTTTAGTATTTTCATAAAAGATCGCATGTAAGACATGTGATATTCGTAAAAAAGATATAATCACATCTTACATCGGTGATTTTATGTTGGCACTTTGATAGTTACTTTTATATTATTGGTATTTATGCAAATAATTATCTGGCGAATCGGTAAACAAACATATTCCTTTATTTTAACATTTGCATCATATTTAGTTACAACACGGATGGTAATTTTTTAAATTATTAATTCACAATAAAAATTATTACATGTTTCATTTATAATATAAGTTGAATGAATGTCGGTATCAAATAAGATTAAGATTTAATTAAATTATACCAAAAGGTATCAACATGTGGGTAAGTTCAACTCACTTTACAAATATTGATTTTTCTTTTTAATCACTTGAAATATTTATACCTTAAATAATTTACCCCAAATGTCGATTACTTTTAAAACTACTTGAATTGTTGATAGCTTAAATAAACTTATCTCTAATGTTAATAAGGTTTTGTGTAATTTACTCTTTAAGATTTTTGAAATAAAAGTACATGAAGTGTTTGTACATTTAACTTTTGATAATTTAGTGTCTAGATTTGGGATTATTGCAAATATTTCTCATAAACTTTGCTTGAGGTGTGCATATATTCCTGAACTTTTAAATGTTGAAAATAACACCTAAACTTGAATAAATTAATAATATAAAAAGACATTTGATTCTTTAGATCAATAAATTCACACTAATATCAAAGTTATGAAAGACATTTGTTTTCTCTTTTCAACCACTAAAAGTTTTAATTCTTCAAATCAATCTACCCTCAAATGTTAATTCCTCTTTTAAACAGTTTAAAATGTTGATACCTTAAATGGATTTACTCCTAAACCTTGATATGTTTTGGTATAATTTACTCTTTAAGATTTAAAAAAAAAAAATTGAAGAAGTGCTTGTATAATCAACTTTTGATAATTTAGTATCTAAAATCGGAATATTGCATATATTTCTCTTGAAAGTTTGATTAGGGTATAGATTTATTCTTAAGCTTTTAAATATTTCAAACATACCCTCAAACTTTGATAAATTAATAATACAAAAGAGATTTGATTCTTTAGATCAATAAATCCACCAAGTATCAAAGTTTAGCGTGAGAAAGTGTGCTTTAATAAGTTTGAGAGGTCTTATCATATGAAGGTCAAAGTTTAAAGGATCATTTTCATCTTTTAGGAATTATTTGCCAATTTATCAAATCTTAGGATGTGATTTGTTACATCTGAAAATTTATGAGGTGTAACATCTTATTACAATTTAGTGTTCATTAAGGTGGAACTAATTGAATGTTACTTCTTTTTTTTTTTTTTTTTGCCTCAATATTTTGGTATCTATACTTAATTTGGTTGCTTTTGGTATTAATACTTCCTTTTTTATGGATTTTAGTGTCATTAGTTGATTTATATATTATTATTTTTATTTTTTAATTGATATTTTTTTATAAAAATAAAAAAATATTATCTATATTACTGATTTTATCCATCGATAACTTTTGAATAAATTGCCTACCATAATTGACACCACAATTATGGTTGCTATTATTACTAAAATTCTAAAGCCAACACCATTACCATGTACTTATCATGTGTTACCACCACTACATCACTCTTACTATCATTAAGAAAAAATAAACAAAACACACACACACACACAAACAAGAGAAAGAGAAAAATATACAACTCCATGATGTTATAGTACAAAATTACATGGTATTCTGGAGTATCCAATCAATTTCTCTCTCTCTCCTTCCCCTCAATCTCTCCTACTCATGTTTCAAATAAGGCTCTACAACCTTAACCCTTATTCAAGTGTTTAATTCTTTGAATTTCTCAATATTTTATTTAATTACTACTTTTTTTATTATGCAAGTGATGAGACTAGAAATGCAAAGTGATCAACAAGTTTGAGTTTGCCAAAACCCTACAGATATTCTTTTGGAATGTCAAATGCCAATCCCTTTTAGTTGTTTTCTTTCTCCTTCTTAATATGAAACTTGTACTAGATCTTGTTGAAACTAATAGTTTTTACAACTACTATTTGTTATGTACATTGATTTCTTTTAGTTTTTAGATATATTTCTTGATTTGTTACATTAATCTACACACTATAGTCTTTAAATCAACTAGGTTTCTATTTTTTTTCTCTTCACTTGAAAAACAATCTCGTCCTTAAGGTCGAAAATAGGGTAAAGTGAGCTAAAATTATCTAGATCCTTCTAACCAGAGTCTTCTAAAGGTACCCTCTATCACTATACAAAAAGTTGAGGCACCTTCGAACCTTGTTGGATTACTTAAGAGTCTACCAAACCTAAAGGCATCAACAAATGATGGTCATGAAATGAGTTAGGTGGTAACTTGAGTCATGGTAACATAGATCCATAGACATGTTTCAAACATAAAACATGAAATATATCATGGATTCAAGATGAAAAGGGTAATTGAAGTTCATAAGCAAATAATTCTACTTTCTTCAAAACTTAGAATGATCTGTAATATCTTTTAGAGAGTTTAAAAATCCTCCTGTGTTTGTATGCTTGTAATTAGAAAACAAAAAATCTCTTTCTTGAAAAAGAACATATGAACAATGTATATCAACTTGGTGTTTTGTTCGCTCTTGAGCTTTAGATAGGTGACTCTTAAGTGCTTGTAATAACCAATTCTAGTCAATAATTTGAATCTACACCTTCCAATTTAAAAAGCCTCCTATATATACATTGAAACAACAAGAGGTTTTCTTCCATGCACCGTTTGAAAAGGTATTGCTTATGCTCTTTCATGAAATGATATATAATAGGAAAATTGAGATGAAGGTAATATTTTACCCAATATTCTAGCCCATCCATAACAAAGATTCTTAAGTATTGTTATAATACTCTATTGAGCACCTCCATCTGACCATCGCGTTATGGATGATATGAGCTCAGGCAAAGCTCAATGCCATTTAATATAAAAAATTTCTGTCACAACTTACTAATAAAGATGGTATCTTGGTCTAAAAGAATTGTCCTTAGGATTGTAATAACATTTAGAAGATAGTAGTGAGTACGCAAGCAAGGCCTAAAAGAAATAAGCAAGTTCCATTTCGTTTGAAATATTACATCATTCATTTAAAACCTTAGACTTAAGCATACTTAGATATAATTAGCTCGTATGAAAAATTAGTCAAATAAAAAATTTATATATTGATTTACCATAATTACTAAAGAGTGAGGACAATTATAAAAGGAAGGGCCAGGCAAATTATTAAGAGGTTACCCAGTTGCTAGCTCTTCTTCTTTTCTCTTCTTCAACTTTCTTGGATTAGTTGTGCTTGAAAACAAGTTCAAGTTACTAAACTTCATACCCCGTAATATTTAAACAAACCCTAGATTAGTGATATAGTTAAATAAATGGAATAGATACACAAAATTACTATATTATTATATATCAAAAGATGATCTCTCTAGTTCTTGATTTCATTGGAACATCTAATCAAGATTTGATTCAAGCATTGAAACCCTAACTTATATATTCAAAATATCGAGAAGAAAGAGAAAAGGAGAGGAAGGGTACTCGAAGAGCTAAGATGTCCTTGTGACATTTGATTTTCTTGTTTTACTATATTATATAGGACATGAACATTGTTGTTTTTAAGGTTATGGGCTAAGTTTAGGTGAATTGTGCATTTGGGCCTTATTAATAAGAGACTGAGATTGAAAGCTATACAAATTCCATGTAATTTTACAGTAATTTGTAAGAATAGTTAAGCCACTTGTGTTGTATTGTAGCGAATTCCAAGAGCTCCTAAGTGACAATACCTTGTTTGTCGATCCACCATTACTAAAATGACAAAGAAGCCCTATGAATTTGGTAAAGATGTAACGTAATCCATTGGAACATCATCCTATTGTTTTGGAATAGGCAATGGCATTAATAACCCAATAAGACTTTTAGTGGAATATTTGGTTTGTTGAAACATAAGAAAACCTCTCACCAATAACTCTACATCTCATTTCATGCCTTCCTAATAGAATTGAGCAACTATGCATATGTATGTCTTCAATACTCCAAAAAGCTTACTTTAGGTATAGAATGCAATGCATGAAGGAGGCTTAAAGGTAGTAAGGGTGTTACTCAATTCAAACACAATTACTAAATATTCATAGTGTCCTTTAGTAGTACCCATTATTGACAATGAATAATCAACACTAGTTATATATCAAGTTTGTATTATTACTATATATTAATACTCCTATAAAAGTAGTTTGTACAACTATAATCAAAATATTAGGATTGCAAGTAAAGGTTAATGTCACGAATGGTACCTCAACTTTAGCAAAATATATATTAGGTATATAAATTTTAAAATTGATTAATTTAACATCTAAACTTTAAAATTGAGCAATTCAATACCTGATAAAATTTGCAATTGATTAATTTAGTACTAAAACTTGACGAAAATATTGTTGGCGTGTAGAAAACTTCTTTCGGATTTAAATTGATTAATTTCAAAGTTCAAGCAGTATTTTGATCCATTTTAAAGTCCAGATACTTTATTGCATATTTTACCAAAGTTCAAATATCATTTGTATCATTAACCTAACAAGTAATATGCAATCCACGCTTGACTCCAATATGTTTGATATCAAAGAAGTTTGTTGTTCATTTGATAGAGTTCTTTTAGTAGTCACGGAATTTCTGATGGTTGTTATCATTACACCTTGAATCTAAAGGTAGTGGCAATTGGCTGTATCTCACTCAATGAAAAACATTATAGCTCATTCACATTTATATGAATCTTTAAACCAATTATATATATTTCGAGGAAGAAAACCAAATTTATATAAGAATATTGATTATTTGGACCACTTGGTTGTTTTGCATTTGGTGTTTAAAAGTTAATTTTGGAAACTTGTAATGATTTGGAAAATGTTTACTGATAAGTCTTCAAAGGTGAATAGCATTTGGAAATCTAATAAAGTCCCATTATTATTGCCTAAAATAAAATCTAGTCCACGATCTAGTGCAAACATACATAGAAATAAGTCTTGAAAGTTTAGTTTTTTTTTTTTTTCATGTCTTGAAAGTCTAGTTGCCATAAAATATGATATAATAGTTAATCATGAAATTAAGCAAAACCTAAATCATTAACCACAATGTGTCTTAGTATCATAGACAAAATTTCTCTCTCTACCTCATTACCCATTGTCAAAGCCATAACTAATGCAATGCCTTAAATTAAAGGCGTTATTAGCCACCACGCCTCTTCATTAGAGATGGACATGCTAAATTATAATTCCATTAATCCCCAAATTTATAAAAACCATATAACATCCATTTCTCATTTTGGGATGCTTCAAAACATTATGTAATAACAAAACTTCTAAACAACTTAGTTGGCATAAACAAAAAGCTAACTTACATCTAACTTAAAATATCATAGGAAAAGGTCTCATAAAAGTTCAAAATCTTAAGAACCATTTAACATTTTATAAAGTCTTCCATTCTTGCTATCTTCAATCCAAAATATCTAAAAATCAACTGGAAAGTCAACTCCATTATCGTCCTCCCCATAATCCACAAATATGCCATATCTGATAAATCGCACACTAGATCATCACTTGTTTCTAAAAAATAAAAAGGGTGAGCATAAGGACCTAGTACACCATACCATAAACACATGCGTATAAACAAGCATCATATAAATTTCACAAGCAGCCTAATAAATTATGTAACAAACATAGATTATTATCTTTAATTAGTAAGGTAAACAACATATTTTAGAACCATTAGCCACTCTTCCTAAACCCAGAGTAACTCATGACTTTGTAAAAACAATCAATATAGAAAATAATGATATATACATATATTAGTGTTGGGTACTCCCCATATACCCTAGGTATTATACTTATACAATTGCTAGACTATTATAATCATCTCTATGCACGACTCCACTCGGGATAACGATGCACATAGATCATTAGGACACCATCCAAGTAGCAATAGTACTCTCGATCTACTAAATCTAGCCAAAGATAAGCAACAAATTCAATTAAAGCTGGATAGTATTATGTCAATTTACAAATATTAAGCCTACAATCACAAACAACAAACAAAGTAAGGTTGTACCTGTAACAGCTCTTGAAACAAAAAACCTAATTTCACTAAAACACCTTAGCACATAAGCAAAACTATTTCAAAGCTCGTTTTCACAAACTAATCATTCTCCTACTATCATATAAACCCTAAGCTCAAAATAATTACAATCCCTAGATTTATACATACATTTCTCATTTTGATTGTAAAACCATAGAATATCCAAAACACCAAACTTGGGGTTTTCTCCTAAAATTCCTCCAAAATTTTGACTCCCTTCAATATCAATAAGAAATTTAGAAAAGATCACACTTTTACATCACTAAAAGGATTAAAAATGATCAACTTACCTTTTTTTCGATACTTCTTCCTCATTGATTGCAGAATACAAAATCTCCAACAAGAAACTTAGGGTTTCCTTCAAAACTCGTTCAAAATTAATCCCTTTAAAACCAATAAGAAGACTTTAGGAAGAGATAATTCTTTTAGATCATTAAAGAATTGAAAATAACAAACTTACCTAGTTCTTGAATCTTGATCTCTTTTGAAGCAAAGTTACATTTTTGAGAGAAGGTTTTAGGGTCTCCAAAAGCTTAGGATAGGTTATGAAAAGGAAAACAAGGTTGAGGATCTATTTATATTACATGGAAAAACCTTAAGAATAAGTCAATTCGTAAATTATAAGCTGACAAAGAAGACCGGCAGTATAGAAATATATGTTGGTGGCTTAGAACATACGTTGGCACGAAGGACAAAATTGGGGAAATCTACACTAGTATCCAACACCGGCGACTTAGAGGTCAAGGCCAGTGGTGTACTCCTCAAAGTCGGTGGCCTAGAGACTGGCCTATAACTGCTTCCTCTTGTCCTTCTCGAACAACTCTCTCTTACTCACATGTGTCTGCTATAACGATATATATTAATATTCATATCAGGGTGGACTAAAAACCTGCTTGTTTTTCAACATATGACAACTTTACCCTTTACTATGATTTATTTATTTATATATTACATCTCTTCCCTCCTAAAAGAGACTTTCGTTCATGAAAATTACCAAGACTACTGTAACTCTTTTAAATCCTTATTTCTAACTCTATAATCCATGCTTCCATATGCTTTTCAGCATTCTGGTTGTTTTCTACTCAATTACTAATTTCTTACACCATATTTACTTGTTCTCAAAACTCCTTTCCTTACTTTCTCAAATGATTATATTTGTCAACTAGAATACAATTCAGTCGATGTCTCTATGACTCCTAACATTATTGCTTAGATTGGGTTCACTCCTTCCATAACTACAAGCACATCTCTAGAATATAAGTTAAACTTATTAATAATGTCCACCATGAAATATTGCCTTTGTTCATTAACTTTTCTATTGAAAATCTCCCTTATATTTAATCTCCAAATCAATTTCTCGAGCGTCGTTTAGAAAGTTGAAAATCTTATAACTACAATTTCAACCTTAAATTCTAGAGGTTCAAATCTTACATTGACCTAAAATTTCAAATGTTACCATATCATGCACCTCTATTAATTCAACTTAGTTTTTACCCTGATTGTTCCATATCAAAATAATTTATATAACTCTTATATCATTCATCCAATCCCAAAATATTCATTAACTAACTATAGCACTTCTAACACACTTTCTCAATTCTTGACATCTTTCCTTTATATATGTCACCAATATGTTGATGAGGATTAAAGATTGACACCTATGGCATTTAGGAAATCTTTTAAAATCACCAGATGATTTCTAACCCTTCCTTTAACATCATTACTCCTAACGTTCCAATATTTCCTCAATATTCAGTTCCTTAATGCACTTGTCTCTATAATTATTACTCTACAAATCCATCCATGGTATTCTTGGATTATACATGATTATTCTCCACTTGATTTTGGTATCCTTTACTCCTATTCAATATATTTCTCAACAAAAGATCTTCTTTTCTTTGTAAACTTTTATCTCTTTAACTCATAAACTAGCCGTCAGATCCTTGAAAACAACTATATGATGTGCTTTAGAAATATCAATCCAACTCGTTAGCACTATCTAGTCAATATACCTTACCTCTGCTTACCGCCATTTCTATTGAAACTTTCTTAAGACATAGTCACCTCATAATTCCTCAAATAAAAATTAGAAAGCTCAAATTATAGAATTTATAATTTTTGAACCTTAACTCTAAAGATCAAATCTCATATTGTTCTGTTATTTCATATGATGTTAACATCTACGTTTCTATCTGTTTTACCACTACTATCAGATACCATAGTTAATCCACAACTTTCATTTACCATTTGCGTTATTTCAACTGTCTTCCAAAACTTATATTACGACTTTATAAAATGATTTATATCAATGGTCTCATATAGACTTTTCTAAGAATCATTCTAAAACTTATCATCATATATTAGTTCGGATGTCATTATTGTTCATCATCCTTAGATCTCTCATACCTTACAACTCTGTAAGATCACATTTCCTTCCTGCGATTGTTGTTTCACATGTATTTTCATATCTTTATAAGATTTAACTATTCTCTTATTTACCGATTATCCCAATTCTTCCCATATAATCTTCAACATGATCTTTCTCACTTACTTTCATTCTTCAACATGATCTTTCTTACTTAGTTTCATAAGGTTATGTGTACTAGGCTAACAATCTAATTGTCAACCATCTATGAGGATTCTTATGTCTCTTAGTTACATTACTAGTTCCATCTAGTCAACTCCATTCATCCATTTTTTTTTTTTAACCTTTAAACTTATGCTTGCTCAATACCTTTAATATTCTCATCTTCTCTCAATAGCATTATTTACTTTTCTCTCATTTTATTAATCATATTCTTACATTTCTAACCATTCATCATCATACTAATGCATGTCATCTCAAATTTTACCATAAATAACATTAAATACACCTTCAACTATAGTATGAGGACTTTCTCCACCTTTACACTTGCCAACAACCTTCAATTTAGCAATCAGATTCTTCCCCACTTTCTTTACAAACACTACCATGCACTTCATTGAGGAAAAGCAAAAATAATAAAATAAAATGAAATAAAATAAAAGCATTATACATATAAATGATCATATTCACTTTTCGCTATGCTCCCACATCATTACATAAAGAAAAGGATTATTATTATAACTATTGATGATATTTGTATGTAACACCAAATTGAGAAATATTTATACTTGATTCCTCTTCTTGTTAGTTAAGTTATTGCTATTATGTTCCTTTATTAGTTCTAATAATTTTTTTTTTCATAAAACTTGTTAGACATTTAAGTCCTTTACTATCTTATACATATGTATATATACATATATATAATATATATAATTGGTTCAGCATTCCTTTCTTTTTTAGACATTCCATTACTTCATGATTGTCCTCTTTCTTTAATGTTGTTATTGAAATTATTGTTAAGAAAGCGTGGTTTACATATCTTAAGACTTTGTTTTCTCTTATATGTCGTCATTACTTCTCATCATGTATTGTTATATTCATTTATAATCTTGTGTTAATTGTTACCATTAACTTTATCATGTGACATATATATACAATTATCTTTATTTAAAATTTCACACCATTATACTTATGAGTGAGGTTAACAATCATCAATTAGAATCGAATCGAATGAAAGCAACTAAGGAAAGACTTAACTTAGATGACAAGACTTTACATACCTTGACTTGACTTAGAGGACAAGACTTTACATACCTTGACTTGACTTAGAAGACAAGACTTTACATGGCTCAACATGATAGAGCTCAAAATCACAAGATAACACTTTGACACCAATAAACAAGACCACAAGTAGTACTTGATATATTATCAGTCACATCTCTAGTGCTCTGGCTTAGCATATATAAACATTAATTATTTCTTTTTTTCTCACTTGACTCATAGTTATCTCTATTTATTCATGACTTGATAAATTTTCATTACTAAAAACGTCATTGTTCTTTATGGAATTTTATTGGGAAAAAATTTGTAATTCAAATTCCTTTTAAATCAGCAATCATGGTTTTTATATTACATTTTAGTATTTATAATTGCATTAGCACTTATTGTATTTATAAGATATCATGGCAAAATAGTTTCCACATTACAGGTAGAAAATCTATCTTATCATTTAGTAACTTTTCTATTTCTATATGTCTTTGTAAAGAGTATGTTGACTAATGTATTTGGTATCTTAGTCAACACTTTTTTTTTTTTTTTTTTGCAAACATCCTTTTAAATTGCAGGGTTAACATCAATTTAAATATTGAATCCTATTTTTTCTTCTAAAATAGCTTATGTAATTTAGTCATTCACTTGTCTACTTTACTATTTTATTTGTTTATGTTTACTTTGTCATGATTACTTGTTTAGAATCCATTGAGTCGCACATGTATATAAATGCTCATATAGTATTGTGGGTGTCTCAACATTTAAATATATTTAAGAGATATCTTTTGGATATATAATTCAAGTTTTCATTTTAAACAAGTTTAATTTGTTTGAATGATTACTTCTTTACATATTTCTAGGGAGCAACAACTAGAGTAAAAAGAAAATAACAAAACTTAATGTAAATATATGAAAATATATGTGGAAACATAAAAGCACAAACATTATATATATATATATATATATATGGAAACATTAAACTAAAAGTAAGTAATAGGAATTATTTATGGGTAAAACAAAAGATCAGGAGTCAAAAAAGGGAATAACTATAGCTTTCTCTCTTTCCTGATGATCCCATAATCTACCCATTCTCATCATCCCACCATCCTAAGCAGTTCATAACCTAAATTCCCTAAAGATCATAAACTTAGGCTCTAATACCACTTAAGTTATAACGCCCTAAACTAAGGGCGTTTTCAGCCCGCCACGTAAACTCACTAGAGATGGACACACTAAGGCTATAATTTCACTAATCCACAAATTTAGAAAAACCATATATCTGTAATATCTCACATTTTGGGGAACTTTTAAAACATTATTTAATCACAAAACTTCTGACCAACTTAGTTGGCATAAACTAAAAGCCAACTTACATCCAACTTAAAATATCATAAGAAAAAGTTTCATAAAAGTTCAGAATCATAAAAACCATTTAACATTTTATGAAGTCTCTCATTCTTGCTATCTCCAATCCAAAATATCTACAAATCAGTTGGAAAGTCAACTCCAGTATCGTCTTCCCCATAATTCACAAATACATCATATCCTAATTAATCGTATACTATTAGATCATCACCTGTTCCATAAAAATAAAAGGGGTGAGCGCAAGGGCCTAGTATGCTAAACCATAATGCACATAAACAAGCATCATATAAATTTCACATGCAACTTAATAAATTATGCAACAAACACAAGTTGTTATCTTTAGTTAGCCAGACAAACAACATAGTTTAGAACCATTAGCCACTAGTCCTAAACCTGGAGTAACTCATAAATCTGTAAAAATAATCAATATAGAAAATAATAATATATACATATATTAGTGTTGGGTATTCCCTACACATCCTGGGTACAATATTCGTACCACTCCTAGACTACCAGAATCATCTCTATACACGACTCCACTCGGGACAACGACACACACAAATCATCAAGACACCGTTCTAGCAGCAACATTACCCCCGATCTACTAGACCCAGCCAAAGACAAGCAACAAATTCAATTAAAGTCGAATAGTATTATGTCAATTTACAAATACTATGAAATACCCCAAATCTTCACCTAGATTAGAAATTGAGTTTAGATAGATTAAATGAATCAAATGAATTATAGGAATTAAATAGACAAGTTGATATAATTTAATTAACTATTAATTGAGATTTGAGTTTCAAATTCCCTAAACATGTCATCAAAGTGTTTAGAGGATTCCTAAACTTTTGATTCTTAGCCTAAACACTAATTCCTAAATCTCAGTACAATTTAAGTTCATTTGCTTGAATAAAAATATCAGTTCTTAAACGTGAACTCAAATTAAATATCTTTTATCTAAAATAAATTCTCAAATTAAGTTCTTATTGCAAGTTCTTAATTTCTGACATATCGGTTCGAAAACAAAATTTTAAATACTCTTGGAACTATATATATTTGATCTGATAGTTCTAAACCTATACCTATAATCCTTTATATTAATTTTAGCCCTTATCCTTACCCTTTTATTCTCATTCCTCTGCCCCTCTCTCTTCTCACTTTTCCCTTCCTTTTATTTTTTCTTTAACCGATGGTTCTCTTTCTCTCTTCCTTTGTTCTTCATTTTTCTTTCTTTTCTTCAAATTCTTCAACAAATCTCAAGATCAAAGCCAACTAGAGGATGATCAAGACTAGGAGATGAACTAGATGGAGGAAACCGAGCTAGAGGATGAAGTTTCAACTTGTGTTCTTTTCTAAAAGCTAAGTATAGTTTACTATTTATTGTTTTATTTATAATTTCGAATTTAAATGTCGTATAGATGATGTATATGAGTTGAGAAGTGTTGTTTAAGTTTGTATTTGTAAAGCTTATGGTTGTTGAAGTTGAGTTATTGAGGAAGAAGATAAATAGTGAAATTGGGGTTTGAAGTTGTTCATGATTATTATAGTGATGTTTGATGGATTGAAGTGGGAGTTTGTGTTTATTAGATTGTAGTAAGATCAAATAACAAGTTTTAAGAAGCTTGAAATGAATTTGGAGGAGTTTGAAACAATTTGAACAAATGTTTTTCTCAAAATGAATACGGGGGAAAATTTGACAGCAGCGTAATGCATGTACGCCGGCACTCAACGCTGCCGGTGTTGACGTTTGCGCTGCCGGTGTACGTTGGAAATTTGGCGGTGTTGAAGAGTCCAACGGTGATCAGATTGCTCGACCCTTAACGCTGGCAAATTTTTAATTTACGCCACCGGTGTTGAAAGCCGGCGTTCGTTTTGCAACTTTTCCTAGTTTCGCAGTCTTTTCGTATTTTGCTCGTAACTTTTTCATCCAATCTCCAATTGAGGTGATTCAAGTTGCATTGGAAAGATAAGAAAGAGATATACAACTTTCATGTTTTGAGTTTTTGCAAATTCGAAACGTATCAGTGCTTAAATTTTAATTCTTTCCAACTGATACATTTTTCAAGCTAAGCTAAGAACTTGTTATAGATTGTTTTATATGTGTTTACTTTGACAAATGGATCTTTTTGACCTAAAATGAAATAGATTAATGATATTTTATTTGTAATGATGATTGAGGGATATAATGAAGCATAATTTAAGTATATTTGTAGATTCATCAAATAATTGAATTTCTATGAGTATTAAACTAAAAGTAGTTATGTTGTATATATGATTTCCATTGCCTGATTTATGATGTTGTGATGACTTAGTGAAATTAAATGATCTTGGTAAGTATATAAATGATGATTTATATATTTATATGAATTTTATTTGAAATTCCTTCATGCTGAGTTTAAGATTTAGTATGTTTTAAGTGGTATTTTACTTCAATTGTTTTACCTTGTTTATTATTTGTTCTTATGATTAGCTATTAAACTTAAATAAACTTAGTTAACAAACTTAAGTTCAACTTGATTAAATAGACTTGAATGAGTTAAAATGAATTAGATTGACTTAGTTTAACCATCTTTGACTTAGTTTTTGAAGCAAATGATTAAGGTTAATTAATTTAGCTAAGTTTAAGTTAAGATGAGTTCAAGTTGACATAGATCCTACATGTATAATGAATTAGTAATGAATCTAAGTTCAACTTGACTAAATGAGCTTGAATTAGCTAAAAGGAATTAGATTACTTAAGTTAATCAACTTGAAAGTTTTAGATTAAATAACTAATTCTAAACAATTTGGTTAAGGTTAAGCTAAAATGGATTAATAGTTAATAATTAGCTTAGATGAATGAATTAGGATGATCTTTGATTAATATGGGAATATGTTGTTTCAAATGTTTATTTGCTTTGAATATGAATGCTTTTATGTATGAATGCTTTATATATGCTATGTTTTGTAATAAGAAACTATAATTAAAGTGAAAAGAATTACTTTGACAGACAAAGGAGAACTGTCCATATTTTGGCGGGGCGATATTCGCAGCCATAGTGGGGTTCCACATTAGTGTCTGATCAAATAGGATTAATAAAAGTTTGATATAAGTGGATGTTAGTTTAGTTTCTTATATGAGTTCTTTCCTTAAACAGTGGTGGATATCTGATTTATCTTCTAGATTATCTTCTGAAATTCCTTCTGAGACTCTGTTTGGATTTCATATGCAAGGTACGCAATAACTTGTTTGATGTTTGCTAGGAATAGGCATTCCTAATCTGACTTAAATTGATTCAGCTTAATATTTGAATGAATTGGATGTCTATTACGCTGTTTAATCTGGTTCGAGAAGCAGCAAGCCTATCATGATGCAATGACATGTTAGTTAGGCGCTTAACCAAGTCATGATGTAATGACTTTACCATGATGCAATGGTATGCTATAATGTAATAGTGATTCTTTTGGTTAAGTGGGTAGCCGATAGGGGGAATAGTATCTGATTAACGTTTGCTTAAACTTAGGGGGAAATACCATGATTTAGTTCAAAGTTTATGGAAACTTATGAACTAGGCTCATGTTATGGACTGAGTTTAAGTAGAGTCGGGCAACGGCTTTTGAACCCTAAATGAAGCTATTATCTTGATGAAATAGATATAGTAGATATAAGTATTCGGGCTGCTTATATGAACCCCCTGAGCAGTTACTGTTACTCAGGATCCCCAGGTTCCCATTGGCTTGTTTCGGAGTGTGAGTGCTCCATTGTTGATTTGTTTATTTTAATGAAAAGATAATAACTTATGGATTGATGCATTGCATTTAGTTAAGCTCGCGTGCCACTCCGTGTGTGATTGTGTTACTGTGTACTGGGCTTCGGCTCATCCTTGTTGTTGTTATTCTTTTTACAGGTATTGTTGTTGTTGATGATGGATGATGAGATGATGACTTGATGATGGTGTGGAGGTTGTTGATGTTGTTGTTCTTATTATTGTTGTTGATGAGGATGGTGATGGTGATGGTGATGGTGATGATGATTGATGTGATGATGTTTGTCCTGGGTTTTGGGCGATTCTGAAGATATGGGAGAACGAGTGAAGTGTGATAGGATCGAGATATTATTTGTATTTTGTTTCTTCTTTTGTTTTTTTTTTTTTTTTTTTGTAAGAGGACTGGTTTTTTTATAAATTGTATTTTCTTTTAAGGGCTTGTTAATGCCCAATTGATTGTGAATGATTATCTACCCCTAAAAGTAGATCATAAAGTGTTTTTATAAAGTTAGTTTCTTAGAAAACTGGTTTACTCTGTAGGGAGTGGAAGTTTATAAGTTGTTTTAATAAAATTTGATTTTCCGCTGCCGAATCCAGTTATTTAGAAATCTAACTAAACGATTTCATAAATTCTAAAATTGGTTTAGCAATGTTCAACATAAACACCTTCTTTTAAGACAACTTTACGTATAATTCGTAAGAGTTATACGTGGTTGGGGACTTGGTGTGCTTAATTTGAGAATTGAGCATGTCGAGTCTTTACATACTAGGCCTACAATTACAAACAGCAAGCAAAGCAACTGTAACAGCTCTTGAAACAAAAAACCTAATTTCTCTAAAACACGTTGCACATAAGCAAAACTATTTCAAAAATCGTTGTCACAAAATAACCGTACTCCTACTATCATTTAAACCCTAAACACAAAATAATTACAATCCTTAGATTAATGCACACCTTTCTCATTTTGATTGTAAAACCACAAAATCTCCAAAACACTAAACTTAAGGTATTCTATAAGCCCCTAGATTTTTCGGTAAATATAAGTAAATCTATAAACCCTTGAAATTTTGGTTAATTTTAAGCTTAAAATTAAAAGTCAACTGGAAACCCTAAATGTCAACAAAAGACTAGTACAAACTCTAGAATTTAGATCCGGCAATTTCGTATTCTTTAGCCCTAGAAAAAAAAGTTTAAATGATTAGTGATAATAGTTCGTAATAATATAAGGAAACGTAAAAATATCATTTTCGTGAATTTCGAGTGTCATTCGAACCCAAATGGGATCAGCTCTCGAAAAGCGTGTTCCTAGGCTTGGAATAGTAAAAATATTTTAATAACACCATTAAGACCGAATTAATACAAGGATTTTAAAAATATCAGTTTTATAATTTTTTGATAACTAAAAATAACAGATATTGCATTTATATGTGTATTTTTTTTATTATCGGTATATCATTAGTCTGGTTTACTATTCATTATCTTATACTACTATTCATCTATTTCTACTTTACCTTACATCCTATTCTTACTATCTACATACCTATTTTTCTACATTTTTATTTTTAATACACCTTCACATCAACTATACTTCACATCTTTAGTACTTTTTATTACAAAACAACAAAAATAATTCACTCTCCCTCTTCTCTCTCATGTGGTCGGCGCCATCCCCCTCTCTGTTCCCTCAATTATTTTTCTTTTTTAATTTATTTTATTACATCTAATTTCCACTACAAAATTTCTATAAATACTCCTTTTCCCTTCACTTCTTTCACACCATCTTTACACATAACAAAACTCTCTCAAATTCATTCAACAAACACTCTCCAAAAAAATTTTCCTCTACCAAAACTCTTTCACCAATCACTCATAAAATCCTCATTTATACACAAACCATCTATTATTTTCTACTACCCACATAATACCTTATTCATCTACCACCTTCTTCCTACACCATAAACACTTTAGGTAAAACTCCTAATCTTATTTTATTTACTCATGTCATGTAACTAGCATGACAATGGTGTTGTTTTGAAACTCATATGAGTAGTAAAAACAATAACATGTTCATGTTTTGCTCTTGTACATGCAATTCCAATTTTTTCTATGTTGTTATTATGCTTTTATATATGTTAATTTTTAGTGATATTATTGTTGTTATTATGCTCTAATCTAACTCTATGTATATTATTAAGTATATTTATATCTATATTTTTAGAGCCTAATGCTCACTAACTATCTCTAGCTTGCTATTATTATTGCTTTTTCTTTTCTTTTTCTTTTTCTCTTTTTGGAACTAGTCTATTCTTAGTCCCGGGTTGCCTTGGTGAAGCTAAGGCTCTCAATACTTGATCGAATTACCTTAATAAAGCTAAGGTTCTCAATACTTGATATATTAACTTGCTTGTTATATTGCTTATTATGTCTTTCTTATATTTTCATATTCTCATACTACATATTCATGTCCATGCATGAACATATTGATGTTGTCTCACAAGATTTTCTTAAATAAAAAGAGAAATTGGGAGTTCTTTTCCAAAATAAATTTTGTCATGTAAGAAATGATTTTTTCCATAAAGACTTAGGAATCTGTTTTAGCAAATTTTTTCCAAAAATTTAGAGGAGTTCATCATACATTTTTAGTAACCAAAGAACATAGGAATTTTTAGATAATACATAAAGTAGATATATCGTACATACACTTTACAAAACCATAAAGTGAAAAAGTTCCTTTAAAAATTAAAATTTTAAATCCTTGATTAACAAAAATTTTACTAAACTTCATGAAGAAAGTTTCACCAATACTCTAGAATATCAAGGAATAGACTAGTTTAACAAATTACCAAGAATGTTTCTTTTATAGAAATAAAATGTTCTTAAGAAATAAAATTAGTAAACAATTTAGGAGATCATTTTTAATAAACCTTAGGAAAAGTTAAGAAAATGTAAGGTTTGATAAATTTTAACTACTCTCAATTAGTATTTAGAAACTACCCTCTCAATCCCTAGAAATTAAGTAATAAGAAACTTAGAAAGACAAAAAAAAAATTAAAAAGAAATCATTTCTAGAGAAACTTGAAAGAATAAGGAATAGAATTAAAAGAAGAAAATACTCACTTAAAATAATTCAAAAATTCCAACAAGCTAAGTAGAAATTTTCAAAGTTTTGCTTTTCCAATTTCTATAAAACATTGCTTTTACAAAAATCATGGTTGAGACAACTTCATTCATGCATATGATATGAGTCAATATATATATTAAAGGTTTTTCCAACTATAATAATATCAATATTTTGGTACAAGTATTTTTTAATAAAGAAAAGTTTGCAAATTTAAGTTTTGAAAACTAGAATTTTCGTGGTGAATCTATACACTGCAGTTTCAAGATCCAAATGACTTTTTATGATAAGAATAACCTTAGAAATGCATAGATCTTTTGAATCGATAGAAAACGATATATTATATGCGAAATTTCGAGTTAAAATGAGTAAGTTATGGCCATTTTAAGTTGGAATTTCTACCTATACGAATTTTACCGCAGCTAGAAAATAGAGTTAGAAGTTTTGACTATAAATTCTATGGAATACTCATTTTGGGTATTTCTTTGATTAGGAATCGAGGAAGAGAACATGTACCACCCCGATGACTAATTCGACTGAGGGAGTATCGTCATTGTCGAGTGAGTCTACTTCCCTTATTTTTCATACTCATGTCTGTGCTTGTAAATTAGCTACACTAGATTTAAGAAAAGATAAAATTGAAGATTCATGTGTTTATAATATGTTGAAAGAATATTAAGCAGATTGAGCCACAAATTGTTTTTAATAAATTGTATGTTTATTAGCACGTTGATCTGAAATTGGTTGGTCACTTGCAAGAAATTGAAAAATAATGGCTAGGCTCTAAATAAAAGTTGATACATGCATTTCATAAGTTGAGTCATATTGCATTCACTATTGTATAATTAGTGGGACAAGTGTATGATAGTGGTGGTAGGCATAACCGGTATATTATGTATGTGGCGAGTAAGAGCCGGTAAAAACTACATAAATTAATGGATAGTAAGAGCCGGTAATAACTACATGTTTTTTATGGCGAATAGGAGCCGGTAAGATCTATAAAAATGATTTTTAAAAGAAGTGATGACCGTAATTGGCTGAAATACCTAATTCCGAATGAATGGCGTAATTCATTCAACGTATGATTCTCGAAAAATCATATGTCTTGTATGCCCATGTGCTTGTTGTATTACATTTGCTTGTTTAATAAACTTGATTGATATTTTGCTTTAAGCATGATTACTGGGATTATACTCACTAAGCCCGTAAAGCTTACGCCCCTATAGATATGTTTTTTTGCAGGAACACCTGTTCTTGTACCCAAGATCTCCTCATATCCGCATAAGTTTTCTTTTGGGAGATTTTGAAGGAAATCTACTTGAAGGATTAGACTAGAATTTCTTTAAAATCTTTTGATGTAGTATTTAAGTTATTGTAAAGACTATTAAGTATTTCGATCCTTGGAGTTTTAGCAGGAGTATCCCCTAAAAATCATGTAATAAACTTTTTTTTGTTATTATTATGATTTATTTTAATTTCTAGAGTCTTGTATGTTCAATATTACTTCCTTATACCATACTTCCTAAAAGCGTCTCTTATTATCGTGTTAGGCACCTTACATGTAATACCAAGACTTCTGCATGACTAAGATAGTCATTCTTAAGTCTTGATATTATATGTGGCAGACTGCCACGTTTATGGTACCCTTCGGGGCGTGACAATCCTAAGAACCGAAAGTCAAACCGGAACCCTAAAGTCAACCTAGTTCTACGTTTAGTCTAGTGAATCTGGATCCGATAATTCCGTGTTCTTAATCCCTAAATAACAAAATTGGGATAATTATGGATAATAGTTTGTAATAATATAGGAAAGCATAAAAATATCAGATTCGTTAATTTTCAGTATGTTTCGAATCCAAATGGGATCAGTTTTTGAAAACTGTGCTCCAGTACACCGATAGTGAAAAATATTCCAACAATACCATTAGACTCGCAAAAATATAAGATTTCGAAAAAAATTAGTTTTAGAATTTTCCGGTAACTAAAAATATTAGATATAGACTGTTTACACCGTATTTTCTTTACTACTGATATTTTAATTGTCTAGTCTACTGTTCATAGTATTATTTCTACTATTCATTACTATTTCACTATCTCTACTTTTTCTGCAATCTACTCTTACACACTACCATACCTATTCCTTACAATTTACCTTCCCCATATAACTTTATTCACATCACATCTTACACATTACTTCTTTTCATTATAAAACAACAAAATTAATCAATTTCTCCCTTCTCTTTACTCAAAAGCGGCGCCCCCTATTCCTCCCTCTCATTTATTTTCTTTTACATTTTATTTAATTACATTTAATTTTCACTCCAAAATTCTATAAATACCCCCTCCCTCCTTCATTCTTTTACGCACCTCATTTTTCCTAACAAAACTCTACCAAATTCACTTCACCAATTCTCTCTCTCAATTTTCTTTCAAGTTCCTCTCCTCTCCACAAAACCATTACCCATATATTACTACGACCACTTCTTTTCCTCTTCAACATATATATAACTTTAAGTAAAACTTCTTATATTTACTCATCATGTTCATGTAACTTAGCATGAGCTTAGTGTGCGTTTCTTAGACTCATGAGAGTTAAAGAAGTAACAATATGTTCATATTTTGTTCTTGTTCATGTTTAAATTTCATTATGTTATTATTGTTATTATGTTGTTTCTATTATTGTTATTATTATTTGCCATAATCTAACTTCTATATGATATTATGTATATATTTCTTATAGCCTAAGTGCTCACTAACCTAACATCTTATTATTATTGCTATTATTATTATGCTTTTCTTTTCTTTCTTTTCTTTTTCCTTTGGGACTAGTCTATTCTTAGTGCCGGGAAGCTTTGATAAAGCTAAGGTTCCAATACTTGACCGGGATACATTAATAAAGTAAGTTCCCAATACTTGACCTTATTATTATGCTCATATTAATTCTTATATATATATATATATTATCTTATTATATGATATTATTCTATTTCTCATGGCTACATATTCTCATTCATGCATGAACATGTTGATATTATCTCAATAAAAATGAAAATTAGTTTTTTTAAATAAAGAAAGGTAAGAACTCTCTTTGAAAATAAAATTTTTGTCACTCAAGACATGATTTTTCAACAAAAACTTAAAGTTTTATCTTAATAAGTCTTTTCCAAAATTTAGATAGGTCCATCACAAAGTTTTTAGTAATAATATTACACGGGATTTCATCGAGGAATACATAAAGTAAAGTTATCACATACACTCTTTTCAAATCAATAAAATAAGAAAGTTTCTTTAAAAACTTAATATTGCTAATTCTTTGGTTAACAAAGGTTTTTTTTTCTTAAACTCATTTGTAAAGTTTTCATCAACAACGCTCTAAAATACTAAGGTCTAGACAAGTTTTACAAAATCATCAAAGAATAACCTTTTAAAGATAAGTCTTACTTAGGAAATAAAATTAGTAAATAACTTAGAAGATTATTATTATTATTTAAAGTGGAAATAACCTTAGGAAAAATTACGAACCCATAAAAATGACTACTTTAAGGAAATTTTAGTCTTAATAAGAAATACTTGGAAAAACTACATTTTTCAATTACTAAAAATGAAGTTGTAGGAATCTTGAAAAGACTAAAATTATTTTTAGAAAATTAAATTATTCTTAAAGGTTAAAAATAAAGTTAAAAGAAGGAAACACTCACTTATAATAATACAAGAAATTTTTCTAACAAACGAAAGTGAATTTTCAAGTCTTACCTTTTTCCAACTTTTAAGACACATTGTTTTACAAAATTCATTATTGAGACAATACTAGTAAATTCATGCATATAATATGATTATATATATATATATTCAAAGGATTTTTCAACTATACAAATATCTATATTTTTGTACAAGAATTTTTTGATGGAGAAAAGCTTGAAAAATTGTGTTTTAAATCTAGGATTTTCACAATAGTTCTATACCTCACCATTTCGTGACTTAAATAGCTTTTTATGATAAAAATAACCTTGGAAATAGATAGATCTTTTCGAGTAGGTAACAAACGGTATATAATAAGTGAAACTCCGAGTTAAAATGAGCAAGTTATGGCCATTTTAAGTTGGAATTTTCACCAATGCGAATTTTGACGAATCTAATAAGATAGAGTTAGAAAATTTAAGTAGATCTTGGATGAAATACTCATTTTAGGTATTTTGTTTTGTTTAGGTGTTGAGGATTAGGATATTCTCTTTCTTGAGGATTATTTCGACTAATAGAAGACCGTTATGACCGAGTGAGTTTTCCTTTACGTTTTACGTATTCACGTATATGCTTGTAGAATAGAGCATTAGATGTTAGGAAAAGATAAAAATTGATATGCATGTGGGTTATATGGGAGCTATGTATATTCTTTATGTGTGATGAATAAACGATAAGTATATCGGAGCTCAATTGGTTGGTCGATATAAATTGTCTCTATGTATATTATTATATGTGCAAATATTGATTGATCACCTTAAATGAATTAATGTTGGATTGGAAATTCCCTAAACAAAATTGCTCATGCATATCACTTAGAATATCATTTTGCATTTTTGCTACTAGTCTTCAGCATGGGATCGAAAAGGTAAGTTGCCTAGTTACATATTGAGGAATTAGGACGTTCAGGAAATACGACCTCAAAGTATAGTTGAGCCGAATCGATCACTTTGGGTAAGGAAAGCTCGGGGACTAGTAGTACGGTTCATTGGAATCCTAAAACGCGCGCAAACTTTCAAGGAGATCGATTGGGGCCTATTTCAAATCATTCCCTAACTACCGAATGGAGGTAAATCCATTCTACATACGAAACCAGATAATCGTATATATTGTTTGATCAAATGGTTGCTTGCATTACATATGCTTGTTTAATGAACTTGTTTGAATGTTTATTATGAGTACTTTTACGTAAGATTATTTCACTAAGCTAGTTATGTTTATTCCCCAATAGATTTTTTTTATATTGCAGGATCGTTGTTTTTACATCCGAGACTACCATGTCCATCCGAGTAGAATTTATATTTTGAAAGGATTTTGGAGGAATTCTATTTTGAAGGCTTAGATTAAATTTCTTCCAAAATCTTCTAGTTTTAGTTATTTGTCTAATAAGACCTTGTTATTGTGGAGACTCATCAAAGGTATGCTCCGTAGAAGTTGTAGAACTCTATATTTTTGATGAATTATATTAAGTGTTATTTTGTATGTTCCACTGTCATTATTTTAAAATGCATAACTCTACCGGTCTCCCTTTATTGTGAACGTACACTTTGTACCAATATGAAAGCTTCCAAGTGACTAAGATAGTCATTCTCAAGTTTTAATATTATGTATGATGAGCTATCACGTTTAAGGTATTTGTTGGGGCGTGACATTTTCTCCTAAAATTTCTCCAAAATTTTTACTTCCTTCAACATCAATAATAAATTCAGAAAAGATCACACTTTTAGATTACCAAAAGGATTAAAAAAGATGAACTTACCTATTTCTTGATTCTTCTTCCTCTTTAATTGTAGAACACAAAATCTCCAATAAGAAACTTAAGGTTTCCTCTAAAACTCTTCCAAGATTAAATCCATTCGAAACCAATAAGAAGACTTTAGGAAGAGATCATTCTTTTAGACCGCTAAAGAATTGAAAATAAAAAACTTACTAAGTTCTTGAATCTTGATCTCCCTTGAAGCAAAGTTATAGGTTTGAGAGAAGGTTTTATGGTTTCCAAAAGCTTAAGATAGGTTATGAAAAGGAAAACAAGGTTGAGAATCTATTTATATTACATGGAAAAACCCTAAGAACAAGTCGATTCGTATATTATAGACTGGCAAAGAAGGCTAGTGGTGTAGAAATATACGTTGGCAGCTTAAACACGATGGACAAAATTGGAGAAATCTACATTGGGATCCAACGCTGGTGACTTAGAGGTCAAGGGCGGCGATGTACTTCTCGAAGCCGCTGGCCTAGAGGTCGGCCTATAACTACTAGGGGTATAATCGAGTAGGCCATTATAGGGTTTTCGACCTGTTAAAAACCCCCATATATGGTTCAACCCTATAGGGTTCTAGGGTTGAATTTAGATATATAGTAAAAACACTGTAAGGTTATAGGGTTGGGTTTGGATCAAATAATAAATCCAATGGATACCTAACAACTTGGTATTATATATTGAAAAATAAATAAATAAAAATATTGCTATATGGGTAAGGAGAGGAAAAAATATGAATGAGGTATTATCTTTTTTACCTCCCAATGATGTTTTTTCTTTTATGTCTACTAGATTAGTTATGAATTTTAGAACTTTTTATTAAATTTTGTTCAAGTCATGTTTGTTGTGGAGATTAATATTATCTGTTGTCTGTTGTATTTTAGTTGCAGCAGGAGATTTAATTTAACCATGTTTTTAAGATATTATATGGTGACAAAAGTAATATATTTATATGTTTAAATATTGTAATGAATATGATATGTAATATTTTCTATCAATCCTATATGCATCTTTTTATTTTTTGATGTATAGGATACTGGTGTTAGAAGTATCGGCTTTTCTTAAATTTATTATAAATTTTGAAAATAGGTTGAAAAAAAGGGGTTATAGGGTTATAGGGTCAGGTTTTGAGTTTTAAATCAAACCCTATAGGGTGGGTTTAAATATAGCATAAAAATCTTGTAAGTTATAGGGTCTGGTTTAGAGACTTTATAGAATAGCAGATCTGGTTTCGGGTTCATATGGTACATCCGAAACCTAACCCGGTTCCATCCCTAATAATTGCCTCCTCTTGTCCTTCTCGAACAACTCCCTCTTCTCATATGTGTTTCCTATGATAAGATATATTAATATTCATATTAGGATGGGCTATAAAACCCTCTTATTTTTCAACATATGACAACTTTATCCTTCACCATGATTTATTTATTTATATATTACAACTAAGCTTGTCATAAATGTAATCGACAAATAAATAATCATCTAAAAAGACTAAGAAGAGGGAATTACAATGAACTCATTACAATATTAATCACTCAAGCATAGGTAGTGTTTAATTTCCAATACAACATAAGATAAAAAGAACAATAACATAGCACAAGAAGAACAAAAGCAAGTTTCTTGTACCATGTTTAGTGTGTTAACTATTAAGTGCAATATAAGATTTTTTTTTATGTTATCTATCATGAACAAGTAGTATCATTAGTAATGGCTAGGTAAATGCAACAAGGGTTTAGTGGTGGTAATATGAAGATTATGATAGTAATTTGTTGTTAGTGTTGTATTGGAGATGTAATGACGATGTGATGGTGGTATCAACGGTGGTAGAAAGGACAATAGCAATGGTAACAGAGATATTGAGGTCAAAGACATAAAAATTAGATAGTAGTAGTCACATTAGTTTTGTATTTTTGTTAAAAGATTTTATTTTGTCCTATTCAATATTTTTGTATCATCAAATATTTGAGACAAAAATCTTGAGTTTTGTTCAATATTAATCATTTTGCAAAAGTTACGCAACCACAAGTTACCTCAATGTTACTTGAATAAATGCCAAATCTAATGCAACAATGAAGGCTCATTTACGATATAAAGTTAAGCACATAAACAAGTAATATGTGGGTATTTGTGATTCCAAAACAACATAACAGGACATAAAGTGATATCTTACCACAACGAATTATAGAGGGTAGACTTGAACAACTAGACTCCATGCCTAAAAAGGCAAAAGAAAACGGTATTCCCTTATGGAGATCAATGACATATCACATTTTTGCCAAGTCCCATGACCTGGATAACTCTTGGTACAACTTCACTTCATTTTTGTTGACTTGTTAACCCATACAATTTCTTCTTATCGACTATCTAATAGGCCAAGCTTAAGTACCTAAACAAGGTGTTTGGATTGTCGGAATTTTACTTGTATCATATTTATAACAAATCTACATCCGTAACTTATCTATACATATCTGTATCGCATTTGTTTGGTTTGTTTATGAGTAAAATTATCAATATTTTATCAATATATGTATCTTAACAAACATCTATTTGAAAAATGACAAAAATATGATGTTAAAATGACTAGAATATGATGAAACAAATATTCATGTAATCTGTATGATTATGTCTGTAGATGAAATTCTAATCTAAAGGTATTACTCACTAACTTTGTGTGTCTATGTTGCAACCAACATATGTTTAACTTAATCGATTTCACTATATGACACTGCTATCATGAGACAAAAATTAATTAGTCAAACTCCAACTCATAAATTTATTAATCGTGCTTAAGAAATAATATTTATTATTTAATTAATAAAAGTTAACTTATAAAACTTTATACTAAGTATATTATGTTTCAACCCATTAGATAAGTTTAATTAAATTCTTGTATAATATATTGAGTTATACTATTTATAACCCATCAGGTCACTAGGCACAGCATAGCTTAAAACTAAGTAATGTATTTCACCTAATTAATTAATTGTTAGCCAATATTTATGAGGTTGATTAGTTGCATGGGCAATTTCATATGCAATCCATCTTTCAATTTGTATATCCTTAGCAACATTGCATTCTTCTTTTATTTGCCTAGGATATGGATGATTATATTATGCTTTTATTATAATTTTTGTGGACAACTGGCCTTATATCATATCTAAACAATTCAGGAGGAATTGATCTTATTGTCATCACTATTTCTAAACAATATCCTCTATTATTGGAATTATTCGTTGTTGTTAGATTATCAATAATTTCTTTTACTGTAGTTTCAAATTCTATTTTTTTGTATTGTTCGAGGGTTCCAAGGACGATGCTTATCAATCCATAATCCATCAAAGTTTATTCAGTAATTTTTCTATCATTAATCAATATTGGCCGGAAATGTTCAAGATTTATATTAAATTTGTATACACAAATGTCTATTTCTCCTTTTTTATTTCTATAATAGTCTATAGTTGTGCTATATTCTCTATCTATATTTCCTTTAGCATATTCTTGTATCTCAAAAGAATGGTCACTATAAATTTTTGACAACAAAGAAATTTGATAAACAAAATATAAGGAAATAATATACTTAGTAAATTTGATTGTAACTCTGGATTTTGGCAAATAAGGATGCATGAAGATTCTATATCATAGACGATATTCATTTGTCTTTTACAACATTTTGAGTGGATCATCATATCATTTGGTTTAAAGAATGCATCCTCTATTTTTCAAAAAAAGATGGACAATATTTTAGATTAATTTTCTCATCGATCTATGGGCTGTAGACCAGCTTTGGACTGAGCTGATCCGATTCACGTGAACTTGCTTTGAACTTCTGTTTAGTTCAATTTGTAGGGGGCGGTTTCCAAAAGTATTACTTTTACTATTCACAAACATACTTTCACTAAATACTACCTTATTAGAAGATTAACTAAGTTCTTTGGAAAACTACATCGAAAGCTTTTATTTAAATTGTTCGATTTGATGTTCACGATTTTAGGATTGGGTTGATCAGGAATCAAGATTCAAGATTCAAATTAAACATTCGAGTTAGAATTTAAACTTTGATGGAAACATGCAGATGCAGAAAAATAGAGGAAATTACATGTATCATGTATTTTTAAAAAATTCTATAAAACAAAATTATAAAAGAAAATACAAAATTAGTGTTGCTCTATCGCATCTTAGTAATGCAATATAGATTTTTTAAAAATTATAAATGTATCGCATATTGGTTGTGTAATACAATCGCTCGTTGGTTATGCGATACAGGGTCAGACGAATATTGCATAACCAACATGCGATACTCAAGCATCTAAATTTTTTTTGTCTAGGTTGCTATATCTCTATTTGAAGATGCAATACAAGTATAAATACTTATATCTCCACTCCAAGATGCGATATAGGAACTCTATTTTGGTAAATTTTTTTGTATAATTTATATTTGTGTATTTTTTAAATCAACCCTAAACATGTGTTCAATCCTATAAAAATGTGTATGTGTGTGTGTGTGTGTAGTTTTGAGTAAGGTTGTTGGATCCACACCGGCCTGATTAGTTCGACCTGATTCAACCGAAACCAGCCATGACAATAAACTAGTCCATAATTTAGTCTGGATTGAGCCAGTTGACCAGGGTAGCTGATCAGGACCCAAACACCCAGTCGACTCGGTCCAGGTTCAGGTGTGATTAAGAAAAAAGTTTACTATAATTTTATGTATATATCCTTGCTATACTATAAATTTATAAAATATAATCATTGTATGATGCTATATTCTCTTTTAGAGCTATATTTCTTCTATGAATTTAATAGCTTATTGATAGATTTGATTCGAATATATATTTAATTGAATGGCATTATATATTTTTTATTTTCTATGATAAAAATATGTCTTATATTTTTAGTTTTTATTCACCTCTCCTTGATTTTGATTGAACACAATTTCATGCCTGATCCCTTTCGGTCAAACTGCAGTATGATTATGGCAACATTGGTTTTGATCTTTAAGGTGTCAAAAAGATCCAACCATGTGTTTATTGAAGAATACTTTGAATGTTTTTATGAATAAGGATGGACACATTGAATATATGGAAAAAAAACACATTGAATCTGAGGAAAGGGGATTTTGTCAAAAAAGGGCCTAGCTTTTTTAAACGATACGTTTAAGGGTCTGTATCTAAAATTTACATACATTATATCCTCCGTTCATAGGCAGTGGACGAAGGCTCTCTAAAATGCAAGTACCTCATAAACGCAAGTTCTTAATTGCACTTTTAAAAAATCTAGGTCCTCTTTTACAAAATTATATAAGTGTGGACTCTTAAATGCATGGTAAAAACTTAAGGAATTTTTTTATTATTACTTGAATTTTTTTTTAAAGTTAGTGATGAAGTTTCTAGCTCATAATATGATTTCATATATATACATGTATACATATTTATTATTTATTAGCTAATCTACAAGATAAATAATTAAGATTAATATTGGTTTTTTTACCTCTTTTGTTTATGTACTAACAATTAAATGATATGATATAATATAGGAACTTATAATGAAAAAGGAAAACTCCAATCAATAAATGAATATCTGTTACTTTGAATGCTATTTATTATTTAATTACATTATATAATATTCGTAATATCAAGTTAAGAAAATCGTATAACAAGGGAAATATTTTATAAGTAAAAAATTATATAGATTTCCTACCATTATGTAATTGTAATAATAAATTTTTTTACTTGATATTGCAAATATAATATATATATATATGTATGTATGAATATGCTCTCTCTCATCCTTAACAATAATGGATTGTTTGAAAAACAAATGAATAGCAGCAAGAGTATTTAATCTTATTTTATTGTTACCATATTAATAGAAGAAACAAAAGTAAGTAGCATGGATTTTAATAGGTTATCATGATATTAATAAATGATGAACATATATTTATATGTATTAAATCATATCATGAGTTGGAAACTTTATTTCCATGTTTTAAAAATTGTTTCCAAATAATAATAAAAGAATAAATATGGTTTTTTTTTATTATTTGTGTAGTTTTGTCCAAAAAAAAAAAAGACCTGAATTTTTTTACCATGCATTTAAGAACCTATATTTGTAATTTACACGCATCTTGGGGCCTTGTCTGTATCACATCAGATTTAGTTAACAGCAAATAGATTGATACCTCAAAAAATATAAGCATTAAAACATATGGTAAAAAAAAAAAAAAATGCAGCTCTTCTTTTGCAAAAGCAGTAAAGAAAGGGACCCTTCCTCTGTAATTTTTTTTCCTTAAATCTTAAAATACATAAAAGATCAAATCATACTAATTGATGAATATAACAATAACAAATTATGAATTTTAAGAATGCTATCAAGAACAATTGTAGAATATCAACAACACATTACATTTTTCGGAGAATTCCGAAAAATCAATTTTAACATAAACGTCATCTAAAATCTACTAACAGGTAAACTTATCAATTCAACTTCAAAATAAATCAAACAATCCAAAATGAATAAGAACTATATGCAACGCCTAAAAATTTAATTAAGGCATTACGCTACGTATAATACTTCATGTTATATGCTCAAGCTTTCTTGAATGATATATTTATTGTGAATGTTTGCTACTTGATTTTAAATTATGAAATCCTTTAATTAAATTTTAGAAACAATTGGATTTATAATTTTCAAAATAAATTTTACAAAACATTTTATTTTCTACTCTCACAGATTAGATAAACTTTCTAAGAAATAAAACTTTTAAAAACATTTATAATCCACTCTCATGAGTAGATCAACAATTACAAACTTATGGGCACCATCAGGCCCAATAATAGAAAATACAAATTTAATAGATAAATTAAGCTCTTTAAAATAAAACAAAACAAAATACATCACGGTCCTACCTCATTTCACTTCTCTTCTCAAATCTCCATGATCGTCCATGACCCAAATCAGACATAACGTCATCATCATCATCACCAATCATCTTTATCAACTCAATAAAATACCTGGAAAAAGAATGACAACAACAATAATGAGTCAAAGCCCAGTACATAGTAAGACAGGCATATAGGAATGACATAAAAACCTAGCTAAATGCAATGCATAAATAACAAGTTATTATCTTTAATTTAAAGTAAACCAATCAATATTGAGCACTTACACTCCAAACAATCCAAAGGACTATGGGGGTCTAATTAACAGTAGCTGCTCAGGGATTGATATAGGAAGTCTGAGTACCTATATCTCATATACCTAACTAAGAAAAAGAAACTAGCCTCGTCTAGGGTTCAAAGCCATTATACACACTCTACCCATCCTAATCCATAACATCAGTTAGTTCAATCGGTCCTATAAACGTGAACTAAAATATTTTACTTTATTCCAAGCTTAAGTAGACGTTACGTCGATGTTGTTTGCCCAATCAGCTATGTAACACCCTAAATTATAAACCGCTTAAATTTTGGTAATTACTAAATGGATAGTAAATCTTGCGGAAATTTTAGAAAATGTCTGAAAAATCATCCCTTTTTTTTTTTTTTGCGAATTTTAAATATCGGTAATTACAAAAATACTTAATAAAAGACCTAATCAAAATAAAAATAAATAAATAAATAAAAGCATAAACGATATCTATATCAAAGAAAAATTTTCCATAAGATTTAACAATAATAATATGATAATATATAAATAAAGGCCAATAATAATAAGTAAGATAATAACTTAGATCCCAAAAATAATTTCAAAAGATACAAATAAAAGATAAATATTATAATAGTAAAATATAAATAAAGTCAAATCAAAGACAATATAATTATTAATTGAGTCATAAAATATTAAAACATTAATAATTTAAACCCTTAAAGAATAAATTATAATTTATGATAATAGATATTAAATCTGGAAAAAAAAAATATTAAATTAAAGATTTTAATATATCATAGTGTTCACAATATTTAATATAATAGGTACATAAGTTTTATCTAAAAATGTTATCGAATAAATATTTTTCATACGTGTTAATTGGATCTCGAAAAATTAACTTCCTCAGCAAGTTTTGAAATCTACTTACTATGCACGCATACTTCTTGTATGGATTCCTTATGCCTCTGTTTGACTTTTGCATTCTCATTCCCTCCTTCCCCCATCGCCACCCCCACCCAACCCCACCCCCGCCCCCACCCCCGATTCTCTCTCTCTTTCATTTTCTCTCTTTCTCAGTCCTCTACGGAAGACTAATAGAAGAAGACCAACAAAAAAAGAAAAACAGGAGAAGTAAAAGAAAAAAAAAAAAAGGAAAAGAACAAGGAAAAAAAATAATAAATAAATGAAAAAGAAAATTAGAAGCTCCTTCAATCTTCAAAAGCTCATATCTTTCACATACTACAACTGATTTTAATTCCAGAAGTGGCATTGTGATCATGGTAATATGCTCTTCAATTCAAGATCACACAAGATAAGGTTTTAATCACCTTAAAATTTTGTTATTATGATCCTAAGCGTATAAGTTTGCATAATATTAGAAGTTTTTATATTAGTTTTTACTACAAATATACATATTTACATGCGTAATAATGATAATAATATAAAATTATGTCATGCTAGTGTGTGTATTTTGACTAACTAATATTACATTTTTCTTATCAAAGGGATAATAAACTGAAAAATAAAAACAGTAGATAGTAGAAAATTGATCATAACATTAGATGATTAATTTCTAGAGACCATTTTTCAGGAAATAGAAATTTATAGGCAAATCACTAAAATTAAAATATACCCGATAGAATCAATAATTGATCAAAATCTACCAATCGAAAGCTCAAATTAAAATTTTGATTTCGCAAACATGAAAGATAGAATATTTTAATCTTATATAGCCTAAAACCATAATTTAGCTTATCAAATCTGGAAACTCTAATCGCATGAGTGAAAAACCTAAATCTATTCGATCTTGTAAACTTTAGATTTTAATTTTCAACCCAAAAATAATGTAAGAAATATATAGAACCTTAAATATTGAAATATCTATGGTGTAATATTAAAAAATTCTCAAAACGCTAAAAGTTAAGCGTGCTTAGGCCTCAGGACGAGTGACCTCTTGGGAAATGAGTGATAGTTCGCCAAAATAAGTGATGTATCGATAAGTATAGACAGTAACTGATTGGTTAGAGTGAATTGTTTTTTTTTGAAATATATTGGTTAGCAAACGATATCTTGAAAATAAATTATTAGGGGTAGAGATATACCCGATAAGAACTTATATTAGGTCTGATTTATGAAGATAAAATTCAAACTAAGATTTTAATATCGAAAACACTAAAATAAAAATATTTTAACTTATATAATACCAAACCCTACTTTAGTTTTTAAAGTCCTAAACTCAAATCGGGTGGGCGAAAAGCCTAATATTACTCAATTACACTAACATAAAATACTAGAAATCAAGGAAAGATATCTCTTATAAAATCTAGGACTTAAAACCTAATTTAAATATTTCGTTTGATATTAGTTAGTGATTGAGTTGTGTATTTATCAATATCTATCTGATATAATAAATTATTCATCATATATATATTATAAACTCCGTAAAACATAAAACCAATCCATTTTATTTTTCCTCTTCACCATAAAACAACAACATACGACATTTCTAAAAAACATTTTCAACTCACCTACTCTAAATTCCTTAGGAAAATAACATCATACAAAATCTTAGGGAAAAAAGAAGAAATCATGATAACTTATGTTCTTTAACCATACTTAGATAATTATTTATATTTAATAAAAGAAAACATAGAGATCATGTTGGTTCAATTTAAATCCTAGGTTAAATGTCATTATGTAAACACTTATTATGTTTTATGAAGTAAAACTTAACTAAAGAAATAATTAGAATTAAGTAAAATAAACCTATAGCGTAGTTCTAGCATTTAAAAAAAATAGAGATATTCTATGGCAAGCTTAAATAATTTAAATTACACACAATATATATTCATGAGTAGAAATAGAATCAATGGGAGAAATAAAAGCTTAGGAAAACCGATGACTCTATAATGAAAATTTTGGTCCTATAAGGAAACTTAAGAAAATTTTACTTGAATTTGATAAATGAAAGATATTTAATCATTAGATCAACAGGAAGATTGGATATGTAATTAAACTTTAGTTTATTACCCAATATACAAATATGAGTTTCATATCATACATAGAAATAGGATTTTGATACATAAACTTGATATGATTTAAGTATTATATAGATAAAAGATAATTTAACTTTTAATCTAGTAGATAAACTTAATAACAAGCCTATATGGACATGTGGAGATTTTAACACATACAAAAGAATAAGATTTCTAAAACAAAACTTAAGTAATTCAAGTATAAATTTAAAAAATCAAGATTATATAAAAATTATGATTGAGAAATTAAACTTAAGAAATAATCCCGAAACCCTAAGTATGAAATTCGACACTTATAGGATATAAAGTGTAGATTGTTGTAAATCGTATAAATATTAGTTGGTATAATCAAATTAACTAAAGTTACATACATAAAATAAGCCAAGATAAGCAAAATGAAAATAAATATAAATGTATATGCTCTAACTAAAAAGTAGAATAATGAACTTAAATTAAGTTTAATCATTAAAACTTGAAGAAATAAAATTAAACTTAAAATAATAATTAAGAATACAGAACAATAAAGATAGGCATTATTGTGATACCTTTCAGACCCTTAACAAAGGGGAAAATACACAAAATAATTAGTTTAAATCGATAATTAAAATCTATGTTCAATAAGTTTTCTCATACATATACATGTACTAAAACTAGAGTCTAAGACACTAGGCTTCTTTATATGAATAAAAGTATAATAATGAGTATCTATTATCACAATTCTCAAGGGATATAGGTATATCTTCGGGTTTTCTTATAGATGTCTACGATAATTGAGCAAGGACAGACATGTAAGTATATTCCGATGACCTTCATATCTGCTTGTGTTTGTAGGTTTAGAGTATGATATTTTGTTAATATAAATTAAATGATTCATGTATGGGGTTGGGAAATTTACGTTTGTGGTTGTTTATGTTTGTTATCTGTATTGAAAATACTATACATTATTTTGAACATTAAGTCTTGAGTGTTGCTTAATCATTTTGATTTTTGCGAGTGTCTGATAATTGTCTGATCGCCAAATAAATGGACTTAATCATTATTGGCGTGATAATTACAAAACTGAACATGCATTGCATGATTGCATGTAGAAGGCCATCACCACTACACTTTGACACGGATGAGCCACATTGTCCTGTAAGGACGAGGAACATGGAGGACCGAAGTGGTATATGCCTAGTGTGTACCATGAGTCTTGCTCTAAGGGAATGGGAACTAAGTCATCCTAGGGAGACGGCCCATTTCCTAGGATCGTAATAGGTCATTGTTATGGATATCTTACTTTAATAGTATGTTGTTATATGTATATTATTTTCTATATATTAAAAAAGCCCTTGAATAAATTTAATTCCCGAGTATTAGCGGTCCGAGTGATGATGTGTGGATGTACCCTAACCCCGGATTCGGAGGGCATAAATCCAAATATATATGGCTACCGATTGGCTATACATATTTGTTCATTAACTTGTCTGTAGTGCATATGTTTGTTTCATAACTTGTTTTTTTTTTTTTGTTTTTGTTTTGTTTTTTTTTTTTTTTTTGCTTAAACGGTATGGAGCGAGGGTATACTTCACTTAGCTGGTTGTAGCTGACTCCTAACAATTTGTTTTTGCAGGTAAGTTGAACACAAGGATGGATAGGATCTGAGTGCAGAGCGTAACAAAGATCAAGTTGTACAAGACTAATAAAAGATTGAGAATTTGATAGGTTAAACCTAGTTGACAAAATAAACAGAAAAAATGTAGTCTTTTTCTTAACTTAAACCTACTTGATATTTTGTGTTAAACCTAGGTTTACCTTATCTTGTCATTCAGTAGAATACCTCATTCTCTGCGATCTTCTAATCTGTGGAAGTTTCGATATCCAATAAATTATTTTCATGTTAAATTTATATATGTATAATACAATGTTAGGATAATTAATTAGAGTCTTGTAAACTGTGACTTGCAAAGCGATCTTATGATGCGGGTGCACATGTGATATATCAAATTTAGGATTGCTACAGCTACCCATCGTACCACTTATAATATCATTACATCACGACGGGGATGACCTAAGTGCCTAAACTACCATGCCATCGCATCATGATAAGGTTGCTGCTTCTGGACTGGATTTAACGGCACAAGCACAAGCAACACTCAATTATAAAAGGTTGTCTTTAAGTTTTTAATTCATTTTAGTATGTCTATCCTAACATCTAACACGTAAGTTATTGTGTACCTTTTTAATTTAGAATAATAAAAGATAAGCCAGAATCCATTTCAGAAGATAAATCAGGTGTCCATATTTGTATATTCAAGAATTACACTCATATAAGAATTATACTCATTATCCATTTATCTCAAACTTTTATTAAAATCCTATTTGATCAGATACTAAAAGGAACCCATTATGACTGTGAATATCACCTCACCAAAAGACGGACAGTTCTTCTTTGTTTGTCAAAGTATGTCTTTTCACCTTAATTATAATATTTATTACAAAAGCATTAACAAAGCATTCATATTCAAAAACATTCATTTTCCAAGCAATCATGTTCCCCATGATATTTATGGTTATCCTAACATATCATTCTAATCCAATTATTAGCTATTAAATCCATTTTAACTTAATCTTAGCCAAATTAATTAAGTTAATCATTTAATTCAATTACTAAGTCATTTTGATTAAACTTAGTCAATCTAACTCATTTTAGCTTATCAATGTCTATTTAGTCAAGTTGAACTAAGATTGAATAACTAAGTTCATTTTATACTTAATTACATACATTTAATAAACAAACATAAGTTTTTAACTTTGCTTGGAAAATATAGCAGCTAGAATCTATCAAAATTTAGACCTTTATATTTTTAGAATTTGTAGAAACTTAAAGAATCAAAGTTGTAGTCTCTTTTTAAGCTTTCCAGCATTTTGAATCACCTCATCTAAGGTTGGATAAAATAATTATGATCAAAATACGAAACAGTGTCTTGTCAAGGAAAACACGAATCACCTGTGATTTTTGGAAAGCTGATATAAAATGGACTCTGAGCTAAGAATCACACCCATGATTGTTGTTTTCAAAGTTTTTGACCAACCTGAGGCTACTAAGGGATAGATCATGACCGTGATTCATAAAAACACTCATATCAAGTGCTACCAAAGGATGAATCAAGCCATTGGTTTATCAAATTTGTCCAATCGGAGCCTATCAAGGCTTGAATCACGCTCGTGATTTGCTTCCTCATAGTTTACACGAACTCTCCTATTTTTAAACTCCATTTTATCAAACTTTTACACATTCAACTTCAACTAAAACTCCATAAAAGCAACATAAAACTCATCACACTCACTTAACAACACCAAATGCGTAAAACCTCACATCCCCAGCATCATACAACTACATAACTTCATCAACTCACTCATCTACCAATTATCTAAAACTCTACTTATAACTAACATTAATCCATCATATATATTCATGAAACAACAATCAATCAACATAAAAAAAATATACTTACTTATAGTAGGAACATGCAATTGATTCTTCTTTTCTTGATATTAAGCTACTTCTAATTTGATTTCCTTCTCCTATCTCATCTTCTAACATGATTTCTCTTCTTGAATTTGAGATCCATGGTTGAATTATGAGAGAGAAAGAAAAAGGAAAGAAGAAGAGGAGGAATAAGATACAGGAAAGAGAGAAGGAAAAAGAATGAAAGAAGAGACAAGTGAAGGAAATAAAAAGAAAAGGAAAGGATAATGATTAAATTATAATATTTTACAATAAACATATTATGTTTAGAACTTTTAAATCAACATCTTTAGTTCTGGAAGTATTTAGAAGATGATTTCAGAATTAATAGGTAAATTAAGAACTTAAAATAAGAACTTAATTTAGAATTCAATTTAGATCAAAATGATATTTAATTTGAGTTTGGGTTTAAAAACTGATATTTTTATACAAGTAAATGAATTCAAATTTATGAGGATTAAGGAATTAAGATTTAGGCTAAACTTTAAGGGTTTAGGAATCTACTAAATATTTTAATAACATGTTTAGGGTTTTAGGAATTAAAATCTCAAATTTCAACTTAATTAGTTACTAATCTAATTATATCAACTTGTCTAATTATTTTCAATAATTCATTTGATTTATTTAATCTATCTATACTTAATTTCTAACATAGGTGAAGATTTGGAGTATTTCACGTCACACCTTAAATAGGGTCGAGACTTGGTCAATTCTACCACGTATAACACTTAAGTGTTATATGTTGAGGCTACCCTAAATTATTTGTTTATCGTGATGGTTTGCTAAGCGGTTTTAGATTCTAAAATTACATAATTAATTTTTGAAAACATTGAGCAACCGAAAAATAACAAAGTATCAAAGGTAGGTAAAAGATCAATACAAGTTATTTATAAAAGTTTTTGCAACCAAGGGCATAAATCAAGCCCTCAAAAGAATACAAGTTTAAAAAGATAACTACTATATTTAGTTAAGAAGAACACATAATTCCATGTTCCTAGCCGCTCTGCTTGTTAATAAGCTCATATTGATCCATCCATACCGAGACACACATAAGCATTGAAGTCGAAATGACCAACACCTGAAAAAAGAAGAAATGTGCTGAAGCCTAGCACACAACAATGCAATCACATACGATATGACATATGCACTTAGATTATACAATGCAACAACAAACAGTTTAAGGTTATTATTTAAGACAATTTAAACAACGGGAGTACTCACACTCATGACAACAAACCAGAAATTTTAGGGTTCTAAGTAGTTGTAACTACTCAAGGGGTGATATATTAGCTCGAATACCTACATCTCTTATAGGAACGTCTAGTAATAGCCTTGTCTAGGGTTCACACCGTTACATATCTCTATTTATATTAGTCCATAGTTATATACAGCTTAATCGGTGCCCATAGTCGTGAACTACATATACTACTTCTCACCAAACTAAATGGATGTTATCCTAATACTATTTACCCTATATTACAAGTCGAGCCATTAACAATGGCCTAAGCACCTAACTACCAAGCTAGCACTGCTTTGCAAGGTTGTTGCTTATTGGATTAGATTAAATGACAGAAGCACATTTAAATAATTAATTAGGTCATCTTTAAATGTTAGTTCATTTTAGGATGTCTACTTAGCAAGCAACACGCAAGTCATTACGTACCTAATAATGAATCGGTAGACGATAATGGATCACATGAAAGATAGTAGGCCAATGATATATCTGTTTAAGGAAGATTAATTTATATGAGAACTGAGTATAAAAATCAATGATTCATATCATATTAATTAATCAATTAACGTAAAATCTTATGTAATATAAGGCCTTTAGGTTGTAATTGATTTGAATCCATTTAGGATAACTGAGTTTAAGTGATTTGGACTAAGCCCATTGAATTCAAAATTGACTTTGTTATTTTGGTGTATTAGGCCTTTAGGAATCCTAATTTAGGCCTAATAAGAAATTTTTAAGTGTTTAATTTTTAGGATAATGGGCTTTAGGATTTAGGAATTGAGCCCATTAAGTGATATAAATGTTAAATTAGATGGAATTGAGCTTTATTTTGAATTTAAGTCAAATTAGTATAATATTGGTTATTCAACCTAAGAATTACATTCAACCAATTGAAATTTAATTTAGACCTTAATTAAGCTATTAGACTTCTAATATCCTATATAGCCCACTAAGGATATTTTAAGGCCTTTGGGCCCATAAAAAGAATTTGAACCCAAATAGGTATTTCAATACCTGGAATCAATAATGGGCTTAAATATATTGGGAATAGTCCTTATTAGAATGGGTAAGGGTATTGGGCCTGTATTATAGAATTTAAGGCCATAAAACGTACAGTTAAGTATTATCTATATTTGAAGGTTTAGGCCCTAAATGGCTAGGGAAGACTTGATAAGATTTAGTTTGAACCTATTTAGTGCGAACAAGCCTAGTTGTCTAGAAATTATATTATTGGGACTATGGTTGTATTTCTAGACCAATTTTATTTAATTAAAACCATTTTTAGTTCTTTAGTCAAATTGGATCATATTTTAGTATTGAAGCTCATAACCAATTATTAAAATCCAATATTATTAATATTAGCCAAGTGGTACCTATTTTAATTTCTAAGTCCATTTTAGGTTATTTAGGTCAAGTTGGACCTACTCCTACTAACTTGGCCTATTTTAGGTCGTTTATGTCAAATTAATCATATTCTTACTAATTATGAACATTTGAATTATTTTAGCACATTTAAACATAAAATAATTACTAAGTTTATGAAAGCCCATCTATTTGCTAAATATCTAATTTAAGCTCATTTATATGGCTAAATGCCTATTTTAATCCGGTTTAGCATATTTAGCCCATTTGAGTTCATTTAATTTAATCAAGCCCTATATTGTCAACTAAGTCCATTTAACTTGTTAAGGCCCATAATAATTCATTTTATTATTTTTAGGCCTGTAATATGTCTATTTATTTACTTTTATAGCTAAAAGTTCTATTATGCCTACACTATCATATTTGGCCCATTAACTTATTTCAATCAAATTTCGATTTGACAAAAGACCTTATAATTTAGAAAATAACTAAGTTAAGTAACTATAATTAGTTATACATTAATCAGGCTGGTCTAGCAATCAAATTAATTATTTAATTCGAAATATGCACATTTCAATTTTAAAACAGGACTAGAAAACTATTAAACGAATTTGAATTATTTTTTAAACATAGTAAACAAATCTAAAAAAAATTCAGTTTTAAGGTAGACATATTAAAATATCATTTTATGAAATTTGGTTCAAAAATAAATTCATTTAATATTTAATTTAGATTTAACAACTCAAGCCGTTATATACAATCAGCCGGAATTGAAATGATTTTAAAAAATAGTAAATTAATTTCAAAAATCATGAAAATTTCCATTCTGAGTATAGATACAATAAAATATCATTTATATAAATTTTGATAAAAATAATAAATTCATTTGATATTTTATCTACATTTAACAACTCATATTATTATAAATTGTCATGCAATATTAACTAATTTTTTTAAATATTTAGAGACCTTTAAAAATCATGAAACTTTTCAGGTTATAGAAAAAATATTAATATATCATTCATAAAAAAATTCATACAAAAATAAGTTCGTTTGATATTTTATTTATTTTTCTTATTTATCAAAACTATTAGCCCTTTAAAAATAGTAAACCAAGTTGAAAAATTGTCAACATTTCCATTTTACATCCTTAAAAAATAAACTATAATTTCCCAAAATTTTACTAGAAAAAAATTCGTTTAATATATGAACTAATATCACAAAACTTATGTTCCTAAGTGATTAATTTCTGTATAGCAATATAATATTCCTATTTAATTAGTTTCATCATGAAAAATCATTTGAAAAATGATATAAACACATCAAAACAAAATATATGTAATGATAACCCATTTTAATCATATTTATATCACAAATTCATTAAATCACACATAAATAATGTTAACATCAACATATTTTCATTAAACTAATTAACACATGATATTTCACCCAAATTATATATTTTATATTCTTTATTTTTAGTATCATATCATATTATTTACTAACACATTTCACTAAACACACAAATTAACTAAACACTTACTTGAGGTAGTAAAACAAAGTTTAAACCATCACTACCCTACTTCTAAGAATTTGATGAAGCTCCTTTTGCCTCTAAACCAAAATCCGTCTTGATAACACCTAATTTCAAAAAGAAAAATAGAGATTAATGGGATTTTTAGACGGCTTAAAGAACATATAAATCATAAAAGACTTAGTACTACTAGGGTTTTGATAGGAGAAATGAGTTTGTAGTGTATTGAAGTTTACTTTGAGAGGAAAAAGAAGAGAAATTTTCTGCTGATTTTGGAGGCTAAAGAGGGTGGCTACATAGGTTTAGGGTTTTTGTAAAAGACAAGTAGGGTAATGGGTAGTACAAAAGGTGACTCATTTAGGAAAGGTTTGTTAATCTTTCATAATTCAATGAATATATTCTTTTTCAAAATCAAAGCCCATTTCTATTTGAAACAATTCGGTCTTGGATGGTATAAGAAAATCCCAAATACAAATCAAAGAAAAGTCCAATTCATTACACAACACCACTCGACAACCTTGTAACACATTAACCCTAATACTACTACTACAATCACTCAAAAACTAAGGAACCCTCTGGAACAAGGTACGCCTTCTCTCTCTATGAACTTCTTCTTCAATCTACAAGTAAAATGAGGTTTTTTTGAGATCTCGATCTTTTATTTTCCATTGCAAAAGAAATACCGAATCTTCCTACTAAGAATTTTAGATCTCTTTAATATATGGACATTATGAAATCAAGTATAGCTAACCTAAGGTTTGTATGTTTGTGTAAGGTGAAGAAGATGAGAATGGAAAAGTTCTTACTAACTTTGAGCCCCAACAATAGCTCCAAGAAAATAGATGAGAATGAAGAAAAGACTTGATTAAGGGTTTTTGCTATTGGTACCCAAAACTGAACTTCCTTGTCATTTTATTCCCTTTTGCTTTTCCAGTAGTTGAAATTTTTAAAGCTATTACCAAATATTATTGGCTAACTGTTAACTACTTTTACCCAAACATGAAACTCCTGATGTATTCTTGATTGTATACATGGGCTGTATGATATTATTGTGATCTAAAGTATGCTTAAGTCCATATCCCTATTCATAATAAGGTTCTATAGTATTTTAGAGGGTTGAAATGGACAAATACAATAAAAAAAATATGTTGGAAAATTAGATAGATAAGAATAATGATTTGTAGGATGCTAGAAGGATTTTAGGTATGTTTAAAGTTAAGATGGTCAATGGGTTGGGTTAATAATTTGGTTAAGGTCTTAAGATGTAATTAGATGTTAGATAGGCTTAAGAAATTTGTAGATTAATTTACAAATTTTAATTTGGCAATTTCAAGATGGTAAAACAAATTGAGCTAATTAGGTGGTTGGATATATATTTGATTAAAATTTAGAGTGTTGAAAAAATTAGGTATTGAATTTGTAGAAAATTGTCGAAATTGGAAAAAAAAAAGGAGAAAATATGGCTAGATTGATATTTGAATTTGGTTTAATGTACTTGGTATGATGAAATAGAAAATTGATATGGTTTAATTTCTATTTTTATTTAAAATTAATTACTAGCTTAAATTTGTAATTCACCTATTCATACTATATAATTTTACTTAGTCTACTTAATTAAATTTTCTTGCTCAAATTTCTAATTTAGTTTTTAATTTAGTTCAAATTTTCCTGGATTTCTATACTATTTATTTCGCACTTTCTTAACTAACCTAATGAAATTCAGGATATTTCAAGGACTATACCAAAAAATCACATGAAACACTTAGTTTTAATTATTTTGTGTATTTTATCATATTTTATATTTTTCTTTTGAAAATTTAATCGTAATATAGAGGAAAAATAGAATATATATTTATGTGTGTGTGTGGGTGTGTGTGAGAAAAGTTTGGCCTTTTTCAACAAAATTTGACTTTAAAAGACTTCTAATTTTATAATTAACATATTTGAAACATATGGGAAGACTGGGTCATTTAAAAAATATTAAAATATAGTTATGAAATTAATCAAATAATCAAATAAAAACAAAGAGATATGTTACTGGTCATAAAGAGTAAAAAGATTTCACCAACTAATAGTACCATTGTTTCATAAATACTACAGGTTCACATGTTAAGTGCCATTATGTTTCTACGCTATTATCGAAATGTTAACAAGAGAGTCGACTCATATACTTAACCATATGAATTTATCTACTAAGTTCCTTTCATGTTAGTCAGTGAACACATTGTAAATGTATTGGGTTCATTGCATACATATCGCATGCATACAATGTAAATCTATGTGCTTCACACGAATAAAAAGGAGTTGGTATTATAATAGAATATTCATTGAATTAGAGAAAAATATGGTCTAAAGGTTGATTAGAGAAGGAGAACATGTAATTTCAGCAGGTTTATGTATTTATGACCGGTGGAATGGAGGGGCTAGGTTCCAAATCCTTCCTACTTCCAAAAGTCATAACAATAATACTTATAGAGGTTACTGCCAATTAAGATCATAGGACCATAGGATCATTTTAATATCAACGAATAATATTTATTTAGGTTTAATAACTACAATGGCTTGATTAGGAGAAAAACGTCCAAGGAAACACAACACAAATCCTAGTTAATACTCAAACTTGCTGAAAAATGATAAAACTGTGTAGCAAAATCTTATTGAACTCTATTCCAAACTAATCAAAATGTCTCTAAATCGTTCAAATAAAATGGGTCTTATTCTTTGAATCATGCCACTCATATAAAGAATTAACCTTAAACATTATTAATTGTTAGGTCTTTGCCCATGAATATACATTTTGCAAATCAATATAATCTCTCTATAGTTTTCTCCCCAGCAAATAATTTTTAGGATGAAATCAAAGAATTATTTAGCATCAATTAAGGCATATGTAATAATTGAAAATATAATGTTTTTGAAGCTTCGATTACTGTCTAAGGGGCATTTTGTTTATCATGGAACCCTTACATTGTACATAATGTACCTATAGAGCTTAGGAATGATTAATGATTACATTTAGTTCTGTAATGCCTTAAATTTAAATTAAGACAATTATCGTCATGTATAATACTTTATGTATTACACGCACAAACTTCTTTGAATGATATATTTATCGTGAACATTGCTACTTAATTTTAAATTATAAAACCCTATAATTAGATTCTCAAAATAGCTGAATTTTTAACAATAAAACAACTTTATAAAAACATTTTTAACTTTTACTTATACAAAGTAGATCAACTTTCTCAAAACAAAGCTAAAGCTTATTTACAAAATATGGGCTCCTCATCCAAGCCCTTAAAGAAAATACAACTTCAGAAAAGATAAATTCAGTTCTACAACAAAATAAAAATACAATCATCCAATGGCCTTATCTCACTTAACTTCTCCAAAATCACCCCTAAACCCGATATGATCACCATCAACATCATCTTCAATAAAACATCATTATCATCATCAATCATCAATCCTCATCATCATCATCAACAATACCATCAACATCAATTAACAATACCTGGAAAAAGATAATAACAACAATAATGAGCCAAAGCCCAGTACACAGTAACACAGACACACAAGGAGTGGCACAGAAGCCTAGCTAAATGCAATGCAACAAACAATAAGTTATTATCTTCAATTTAAAGTAAACAAATCAATAATGAAGTACTCACAATCTGAAACAATCCAAGGGGATTTAGAGGTTCTCAATAACAGCAGATGCTCAGTAGGTTGATATAGGAAGTTTGGGTACCTATATCTCCTATACCTATCCAAAAAAGAGAAAATAGCCTCATCTAGGGTTCATAGCTATCATATACACCACTTATCCCAGTCCATAACATCAGTTAGTTTAACTGATCCATATATGTGAACTAAAACATGTTACTTCATCCTGAGTTTAAGTAGATGTTATGCCAATACTATTTTCGCTTCATCAACCCGCTGAGTCACATATAAATCAGCCATTGAATCATGGTGTATCATTGCATCATAACATCTCAACGCTTAACTATCATGTCATTGCATCATGACAGGGTTGCTGTCCCCAGACCGGATTCAACTATACAAGCACAAACAGTACTCATTTATAATGGTCATCTTTAAGTTTTAATCCATTTTAGAATACATGCCTATCCTAACAACCATCACACAAGTTATTGCTTAACTTTGATATGAAATCTAAACAGAAATGAGAGGCAGTCCAGGGCTACCTCAAAAGATAAATCAAACATCCATATATTGCAATAGAATTGTTATTTAAACTCGAGAGAAATGGATGGTCTAAAAAGGGGTTATAGAGGTAGAAAAGACAATTTCAGTTTCAAGTAATCATGATAGGTGGAACAGAGGAGTTGGGTTCCAAATCCTCCCTCCTTTCATAAGCAATAATAAGAATAGGGTTTGTTGTCAATTAACAGCATGGGATCATTTCAATACCAATAGATAATATTTATTAGGGTTTAATAACCATTATCGCTTGGATCAAGAGAAGAACATCTAAGGAAACACATGAAATCCCAGTTCATGCTCAAAGCTATTGAAAAAGGATAAAATTGTGCAGCATAATCTTATTGAACCCTATTCCGAGCACACTTATTCAAAACTCTGTAAATTGTCCTAATAAAATAAGTCTAATTGCTTAGATCCTACCATTAATGTAAAGAATTAACCTAAAAATAACTAATTGCTATTGGACTCAACCCATATTATACATTTTGCGAGTCAATCACTTTACACATATAAACCTAAAAAGTTGAAAAAGAAGAAGATGAAAGAAATACTTAAAAGGAAAAAAAAAAGCAAATGAATATAAATTAACCTTAATATTCCTAATAATTAAGCGAATCGCAAAAACTAACATCAATTTCATGTCCTCTCTACCCATGTTTGGCTAATCTTTTCTAATAGTATCACCCTAATGGTTTCTAATAAGAGCTTTGTGAACTACTTCCTTTAGAGTAATGTTCAATTTTTTCATTTGAGTAATAGTTTATAAGCTTATCAAGATTTACCCCTTCGTTACACTCCTAACTTTTGTAGGGTTCTTCTTTAAATAGATCGAAAGCTAGTCATTCTAAATCATACTACTTATAATGCTCCAATGTCAAAGTAGTAATAGTCAAGCTAATAGTGGGCTAATATTCTTTTGAACTTATTAGCCCTAAATTTCTAATTATTGTTAACTTAATATTTTCTACCTTAGTCTTATAAACTATTGCCAGTTTGCTCCAACATCCCATACAAGACTTTATCCACATGGGACATACAACCTCCAACTTGTATAGCAACGTTCTCATCATGAGGTCTTAAAAATTGGGTCTTGCTTTTCACTTTTTTGAGTGTGCCATTTTGTTTATTCACATTACCCATTAATCATAGGCTATCTTAAAGCCAGTTAGTAATTACACCCTAATGATGCTTCCTAGACTCTTCAAACCCCTTCTCTTAAAATCAAATTAAACAAGCCCATCCATAAGTTGTTGATAGCAAAAAAAAAAAAAAAAAAAAAAAAAAAGCTTTCTACTAGTGTTAACTTAATATTCTCTGCCTTAACCTTATAAACTACTACTAATTACTACGACAATCTAATGGAGTCTTTACTTGCATGGGATATAATAAGTTCCCCTTTAAATATCCTATATACTCAAATTGCTTATTTCTTTTTGTTTTTTGTTCTTTTCTTTTGTTGTACAATTCAATTCATTCTTATCTCCCTCTACATACCTATAGACCATCTAAGAAACTTGTTGGATTTGCACCGTGATGAAACTTCTCACATTCTTTAATCTTCTTCTCTAAATCAAGTTGGATAGGTTCATAAGCTTTCATCTATCCTTATTTTTGTCAAACATGTTCACATTCTTTAAATTTGGTTAAACAAGCCCATCGACTTTTGCCTTGGATTGTCCTCGAATCATACACCAATTAGTAAGTGGATTGGTTTTGATTCCGTTTGTAAAGGTAACTAATGAACCTTTTCAATCATTTGCCAAAAGATTTCTAACTATTGTTGACTTAATATAACCTATCTTGACCTTACGACCACTGCTAGTTTGCTTTCATAGTCCATAAAGAACTTTACTTGCATGATAATACCCTTCCCCTCTAAAACAAGTGGTACCTTCATTACAAGTCCTTAAAATTAGGTTTGATTCTATTCCCTTTTTCCATTACATGATTCGACTCATTTTAATTACCCTATACCTATAGACTATTACTAATTTGCTCTCGTTGTCCACATGCAACTTTACTCGGATAATATTATCTACCTTAAAAATATGAGGAACATTCATTACGAGTCCTTAAAATTAGGTTTGATTCTTTTCCCTTTTTCATTACATGATTCAATTCATTTTAATTACCCTCTACTTATAGATCATTTAAGAAACTTATCATGCTCTAATGGCACTTTCTATCCCATTTGAACCTCTTTTCTGAATCGAATGAAATTGGTCCACTAAGGTATACCTTAGTTCATCCTCAAAGTGTACTCTTATTGGTAGAGAGATTGGCTTTAATACCATTTATAGTGTTTAGTTAAAAGTACTCAATAACTAAATCAATAAGTAACTAATAAGCTCTCTCAACAACTTAGTTTGAAATGTCTTAGCTAGTGATAGACTATATATTCTTTATCTTCCTAACTAGTGTTAAGCACAAACCACTAATAATTTCTTTGTGGCTTTTGCTCATATGAGATTATTACATTCTCCTTTCTTGAATACATAAGTTCTCATCACAAAGACTTTAAAATTAGAGTCTAGATTTTGATTGATTTATGGGGGTGTGATTTGATTTATTCTTGTCAACCTTTATCTGATGGTCATCCTATTGAATAAGCCACTACTTCCACCTTGGTTAATCTTCCATGGCATACCCCTATTGAAAAGGGGGGTTAGCTTCGATATCAAAAAAGGAAAAAAAATCAATAGTTAAATTAACATGTGCTACCATATTAATGTTAATTTGGTATTCTTTATCTTAACCTTATTAATCTCTATTATCAATCTTCTTCTTCTTTTTCTCTTCTTCTGTTTTGGAACTTTACTCATATGCAACATCACAATTATTTAAATCTATAAAGAGTTTAAAATGTATGTTGGTATTAAGTACGGCCATGCGCGCGCATGCACACACATATATATAATATATGTATGTATTCCTAAGTGGACCCGTTGAGTTTTTAAATCTGCAATATTAATAAAAGGAAGCAAATAAATTATTTCTGACAAAGTTCTGCGAATATGTCCATCAACATCTATTTAAGCGGTATCTCAGTGCTAGGTAAACCTGTCTCTTTTCATCGCACGGCCTAAATAATAAGCTCATACTCAGCTTTCGGTACCATCTCATATAAATAAAGGAGGAAATTAAGAACAAAAGCGAGAGCTTACATGTTATTTATCCAAGTATGGTTCCCTCCGTACTGGTTCACATGGGAGTCATCATTTCTTTGTAAAACATATAATTCATATATAAAATATTGAAACTAAATCAAAATAAGTTAAATTTGGGTTCAAACACTTAAATAACTAATATAATTAAACTTTGTTTAATGATATTTTTCAAACTAGCTTACCGATCCAATTAAATTCAAGCTAGGTATAGATATTGACTCCATATGAGACAAGTTTAGATATTGATATTAATATAGTTAAAAGAAGCAAATTCTTTTTAGATAAATCAAGGTTTGTGGGTTTGTTTGACTTGTCTCATTCTAATTATTGTGATATTTTATTTTTATCGTTTTCAAACAGTCTGCTTAAAAAAAAGAGATATAGATGAAAAAACAAATATTTTTACTCATAGACATATCAAACGGATCAGATAGAAATAAAATATAGATACATATCAAATATGAAGAAGATATAGATAAAAATCAAATAATCCAAATGAATCCTATAGAACTCAATAGACTCAATTCGTGTATAATAAGTCTCACTTTATGCCGTTTTCTTACTCAAAGTCAAATTGATTTTAAGAAAAATCATATGGTCCTGTCTGCTATTTAGTATCTTAGATTTATATACAACTGTGTTTGAATGATCAAATTCTTAATATATTAATTATTATTTATTTTAATAATTGAAAAATTAACTGTACACTATGTTGATAAAACCATAAAAGTTTCTAAGTTTAATATAATATTATTTTGACTTATCTTATCTAAATATATATATATATTTAAACATATGCACAATTAGGATTACAAACGAATCGCAAGTTACTCAAGCTTGGCTTGCTTTAGGCTTGGTTCGGATAGAGCTCAATCAGTAAACGAGCCGAGCTCAAACCTAAAGTGAAACTGTTTATCTATACAAATGAGCCCGAGCTAATATATGCTGGTGAGTTGATTCGTGAATAAGTTAGTTTAGGTTTGTTAACAGGCATAAGTAGATTCATTAACAAATTTATTAGCAAATTTGTAAATTTTATATACATAATAGAGTATATATAATTATATAATTAAAACGAAAAAAGTTAATTTTTATTTAATATTTATATGTATATATACCAATACTTATGTATTAGATATTAGATTTAAATAATATAAAAAATAGATTATTTAAATAAATCAAATTTAAACTTAAATTTTTATAATTTTAATAAAAATTCAACTCTATCCAAATTTAATTTATAAATATGCTAAACCCTGAACTTCAACCTAAATTTTACGTTCGATAAAGAAAACTTAACGAACTCAATAAATTTTATGCTGGCCAAATTGGAGCCATCCGGCCTGGAGCACTGCACGCAAGGATGTGGTGGCAGAGTATACGTTGAAAAAAGGGTGAAGGGCCAAAGTGAATGACGTGCTAACAGTACCTTAAAAACTTTAAGACTGTACCACACTGCAGCCAATTTATGGAATTTCATTATTACAGTCATGAGACCTCCTACGTTGTCCGTTAACCATTGCTTCGACAGTACTTTTGTTCTCTACCAACAGCTCCTAAGCCCAAAAGTGGGTTTCAAAATATGCGCGAAAGGACAACAAGAAGGTCAAAAAGGATGATACTTGTTAAGTGGAAAACCAAGCCATTTGTCCTCTTCAATTAAAGTTATTAACCATACAATGATTTATATAATTGTATTAATGGTCGACAATGGTTCATAGCCATTCAGGTTTTGCCAGAAGCAGTGTTAAATGGGACCCCAAACTCATCATAATTAGATCCACGTGTGAGGATAATACATAAAATAGATGAAGCATCATGATTGAAGAATGCAACGAGATAGTGAATTATTACATCATCGGTTGTACGATTGCCTAGGCTTTTCAGGTTTTAAGTGCGGTAATCACCGCATGTGCTTGATGATCCTTTTATGGTAAAAGTGGTATTAGGGGAAGTTTTTAATTATATTTTTTTAAATAAATATTTATTAATAAATAAATATCGATAAAAAATTAATTATTTTATTCATAAACTAATCAAATAAATATGATACTAATAAGCTATAGTTGCAGATTAGATATAGATATAATAGAGATAAAAATCTGATAATCAAAACAAATTCATAATATGTATGCTTAAAATAATTTTTTTAAAGTATTTTTATCTTTTGTAATTAAAATTTGTGAAAATTTTGATTTTAATAATTAATTATTATATAATATTTTGAAAATTTTCAATTATATGAATTATTTAATTTTGGTTGTTAAGTTGTAAAATTCTTTATAATTATATCTTCAAATCCTAAACTTTTATGGTAGCTAAAATATTTTAATTATTTAATTTTGGTTGTTAAGTCGTAAAATCTTTTATAATTATATATTCAAATCCTAAAACTATTATGGTAGCTCCAATATCTATATAAATTTATATATATATATATGATATATCACATGAGAATCATATTGCTTGAGAAAAACTAAATCTACTATAAATCGGTATCAATATTGCTAATAAGTGTATGCATATCTAATTTAAATTCCTTATTTTTCTATAATTTGTGAAAGAGTTAGTTGTGAGTATGAGATGAGCCCTATGACAAAATGTTAAAAGTGAGAGATGGAAAAAAAATTCTCACTACCATAATTTTATAGGGTCTAAATGTTCTAATTTTTTTTTTTTTAATTTGAGAAAAGAAACATGAATCCAATTGAAAGAGTAATTGAAAAAATAATGTGTAATGAATGAAAGATTTTTAGCTTAAATATGAAGATAGATAATTTTGAAATTTATATTTTTAGGTTTTGAATGGTTTAATGGAAATTTAGAGTAAGTGATTTATAATAGAGATGGTAAAACTCAATACACTGAGAGAGATTTATGATTGATGTGGATTGGAGATAAATTGTAGCTTTTCATTAATAGAAAGATTAATCTTAGTTGTACACTGTTAATACAATCCATTAAATAATGTGGATAATTAAATCCTATAAATATTATGCTCCTTATTAAAAAGATTAAAAAGAAAAAAAAAGTATCATTATGGTATTAAATTATAATATTGAAAGATCAAACAAGACTCCTAATAAAGAAAACACTTCTCTCCTGATCAAGGATGGCAAGGGTTTTCCTTCTTTCTTTCTTTCTTTATTTTTAATAGTTGATTCTGTCTTGTTAACACCATCCAATAAATAATGTGGATAACTGAATTCTTTAAACAATTAACTCCTGATTAGAAAGATGAAAAATTCTATAGCCCCGTCATTAATTTTGATGGGATTAGTTCTATCACTATCTAACGGCTCACATCATATCTAACCGTGATCGAATTATTAAAATAGTCAATATTTACTATATTTGTTTTAATGGTTAGTTGACTGAGATTAAAAAAAAAAAGTATCATTGTGCTATTAAATTATAGTATTGAAAGATCAAACAAGACTAGGGATGCAACCGGGACGAGTTTGGGATGCATCGCATAAGACCCGAACCTGACTTGCTTTCCAATAGGATACCCTAAACCCGACTTCCGACCTTATAATGTTTTCTATTCAATATCCAAACCTGCCCTGCCTTGCGATCCGCTTCATTTCTCTGTTTTTTTTTTCCTTTTGAACTCTTAGTTAAATTCAATTGCATCATACAATAAAATATTGGGTGGTAAGCTGACAACTAGACTTTCGTATGGTCTAAACTGAGCTAGGCTAATTACAACACACTAGTCAATTCACAGGCTTATAACACTACCTATTTTATTTGTTAAAAAATAAAAATTAATAATATTGTAAAAATAAATTTTTAAGAGATGAAATTAAAAATTAGAAAAAAAAAAGACAAAATAAAGTTAAAACTATTAACAACCATTATTAAAGACAAAAGTTAGTAAGATTTTGTTTTTTAATTAAAATTTTAAACTTAATTTTTTTAATTATTTATAATATGAGGGCTTTGGGTTACCTATCGAATTTTTTTAATGACTCGAACTCGACCCAAAACCTTATAGGGTTAGCATCTAATTTTTCAAATCTACTCCACGACCGTATACGGTTCTTAATGATTCGACCGGACCAAGTACCCTATAATAATCTGTCTTGATTGCATCCCTAAACAAGACTCTTAATAAAGAAAACATTTCTACCCTCATCAAGGATGGAAGAGGGTGTTATACACACATATGTGTGTGTGTATTGTTGATACTGCATATATAACTCTTTAATTTATTAAAAGTGTGATTGAACTTGCCTCCTCTTCTCTGCCTCTTCCTTTCTTAATTATCCTGGACGTACCATCTCGAGTTGCGTTTTCTATTGGACATATATTGTACCCATGTCATCAGTATTGATTCCTATATATAACCATTGCTTTAATAAGGCTAAGCTGCCGCAGGGAGCAGCTGTGGCTGTGAACAGCTGAACATTGTGGCCGAGAATTTCTCCTCAGTGTACGATGTAGGGCAAAAACCATCATTAGGGCCTGCCGCATGGAGATTGGAGACGTGAAACAATTTGGGCTGCTCCCCCTCGTCCTCTCTTTATTTTTCGGAATATCATTTATGTGGAGTATGACACGTGGGCCTATCAAGATTATTTATTTTTTATCTCTATTTATATTTATATTCAAATTTTATATATAAAAATGTTTAATTTATAATTATATTTTATTTGTATTTGATCTATTTAGTGTTTTCATGAAAACTGTTACATATTTTTTATCTATATGTATTTTTTAAAAAAGTATTTATCATCTACCAAATACCAAATAAACCCATAAAAAAATGAGATTGTATATAAAATTTTATGCAGAATTTTTAGACCAGCTTTAATAGGAGATTCTTGGCGCAATTTTTATAATTAAGGACCGTGGTATGAGTTTCTTCTTGGATAAAACCAGCTCCTTATGCTTTTTGGAGTTTCTCTAACACGGACTTTGCATCAATTTTTTTTTTTCAAATATTTCATATTTTTGACAAAGTAAATTGCAATTGCATAAAAAAAATTCTTTTTTTATTATTTGATAAATTTAGTAATTATATATACATAATATTAATATTGCAAATCTACATAACTTTTTTGTTTACATTAAAATTATCTTGAAAAAATAATATATTAAAATAATAGTAACTATAATTGTAACATGAGATATAAAAATACAAAAAAAATTGTTAAAGAACCCTTTTAAAGATTCTTATGAATAAAATGAAGAAGTTCTTAAAAAGGAGAGTTCCTTAAAATGATGACATGACATACTAAGTACCTTATAAAATTACTTAGCATTAAAGTTGGTCAAAGCACCACTTTTCTATGTAGGATATTTATTTATAAATGATATTACTTAGATAGCCATTTTTCCCGTGTATTCATTTATAAAATATATGTAGAATCGAATAAAACAAAGAAAAGGTGACAAGCCCATTTCAGCAAGTCCTCATCCTTGTGGGGATCCAATGGATCTACTGGTTTAGCATTGGTCGTGCCTTAAGACCCATGAACCCTCCACGTCCACCAAGCTTCACGTCCACCAATAGTCTTGACAACACAGACAAATTAGAAAACAAGAACATAAATTTAATTATAGTAAAAGTTTAAACTATTTATACTTCAATTAGGAAAAAAGATTTTATTCTCAGTGAAGCATAGAATCACATGCATAACACATGAATCTCTCTATATATATCTATTTTATCTTTTTCTTATCAAATTAGTGCAACCAATTACAAGCACATGCAAGGTAGCGAAATCATCATGAAAACTCACTTGTACATAGTGCAATCCTTAGTCGAAGTGATCCTTAGGGAACGTGACTTCAAGGCCATCCAGTCAACCATCTAATCATTAAAATAAATATAATTTAATAAGATTAAATATGCTTTTATTATTGAGTTGTCATGGTATGTGTAAGTTTCCATTAAAAAATATTTTGTTCCCAGCGATATGCACAATCCTCTTATGCATCTAAATCGAAAGCAATAATCGAATCAAGGATGCTTGGATTCAAAATTTTGAAATTGGACGTATGTTCTCGTCAGGGCTCTCTTATACTTCAATTTTGACTTATCCTTTTAAATTGGTTCAAACAAAAGCCAGTATGAACTGCCCTAACTTGCTGGTATATTTTCTTCTCTCTCTCTCTCCCCTTAAAAAATTCACCTTCTAAATCGAGATTATTATATGAAAATACCAATGGACCCTTATTTACTTTATAACACAATTACTGTAATAATCTTTTATTGGTAGATCATAGAAATACATAAAAGAAATTAAGTAATAGCTATTCTTTTTAATCACATTATTCGAAAACAACGAGCAAAGATTGTATAACCAATGGAATAACGATAACCAACTAATATGTCTTCTACAATCGGGCCGTGGATATTCTTAAAGCCCAACAACGTCTGCGGAGACCATTTATTCCAAACAAAAGAAATTTCCAGCAATGATCCAATTCTGAAACACGTAAGCATTTTAGCTGCTACTAATTAATTTAGAAGCAATAGGAAGTCCATTCATTTTCTCATCTAATTTCTTTTCTTGAATTTGGTACCTGTGATTTGTTTAAGCATGTATAGAAGCGTAATGTGATGTTCTTGATTTAAGTTAGGTTTGAATTAATGGTTAGGGTTAGGGAAATTGGCCGGCACCGGTCCCAAATTTACGGATGTGTCATCCAATAATGTCATGGATTTTTAAAGATATTTTTCTAATTGCACCTAAAAAATTAGTTTGATGACTGGCAATGACAATTATACTGGTCGTATAAGTAGTATTGGATAAGAAACCAATGTCATATTTTGTTCTCAGGAAAAATTCAAGATGAGTACTAAATTATGACATTCCAAAACTAATCTAAGCAAGTTGAATTTAGGGTTTTTGAGATATTAAACTACTAAGAACTATCCCTAAAATTTTCACTACAAATTATCACTAAATTAACTACTAAAGTTACACCAAACACTAAATTATTTTGAGAAACTCGTTTAATACACAAGTATAGGATTATGTAAATGTTTATAACGGATTTCCATTAATTGCATTATCGTTATAATATGGTTTCTTTGTTTGGATTTTGATTAAGCTCACAATAATTCGTTTCCTTCTTAAGCTGCAAAATTCTTTTTTTTTTTCCACAAAAAGATAGAAATCCCAAATCAGCAGTGCACTCAGACATCCTAGCTAGGCTGTCATCTCTTTAGCACTGATCATCGTGTTAGGAATTTCTAAATTTATTAAAAATAAAGAAAAGAGTTTGAATACAACCCAACCCTATAAAGGGCAAAGAAAACAAAAATACAAAGAAAAGACTAAGTAAATCTATAGTATTCTTTGCCTAAAGCATCATTAAAAATCAAACTATTACAAGAATAAGGATGTGTGTTCCACCATTGAGTAGAATTGAGAGTAATGGCCTTCATAGCAAGATGATCTACAATTGAATTTCCTTCTCTGTAAACATGACTCACATGGACTTGCAATTGTTGTAGAATATGTAGACTTCTTTGCCAAGCACCTCTATACTTCCAAGGGACAGCAGAACTTCGATTAATGATAAGATGAACAATAAAAGATGAATCACTTTCAATCCATATTGGAGCATTGGGAAAAAGATGTATTCTAGATAAAGCTATAATGACAGCAGCTAATTCAGCTTCAAAAGCAAAACCAACACCAAGAGGTGCAGAAAAGAATGTAAGGGCAGTGCCAGAGTGATTTCTAAAAATTCCACCAGCTCCTGATAATCCAGGCGATCCTCTAGCAGCACCATCTGTATTAATTTTAATCCAACCAACAGGTGGTTTAATCCAAAGAACAAGAATAGCAGAAGGAGCTTTCCTGATTAAAGGAGATCTTTTCAATCTCTTCAAAATTTCCAAATCATATTGAGAGTTATTCATGTGTCTAACCTTGAAAAACTCCGCTTCTTTGATATAACGACAACATTCTACGAATGGAATGAGAAATAGATGTATAATCATCATGAAATTTAACTTTATTTCTTGCATACCAAATTAGAGAAATAGCTGCTGCAATTCCTGCCTTCCATAAAACAGATATCTGAGATGAAAATCGCATCTTCCATAATTTGTGGAAAAATTTTATGATTCTATCTGAAAATTGCAGATTAACTTGAAAAAAACTTGCAAGAGAAGTCCAAACTGTGGTTGCATAAGGACATTTCATAAGGATATGATCCATAGATTCTAAAGCTGATGAACATAGGCAACATTGAGAAGCTAAAAAAAATCCCTTACACATCAAAGATTAATCAGTAGGTAATTTTCCATGAACAACCCTCCATAATAAGAATGACTTGGCTGGAGGAATAAAATGACTCCAAATGGATTTTCCCCATGCTACTTTCAAATATTGATGACGGAAAAGATCATATGCATCTTTGTTTGAAAACTGCCCATCATTGGATTTGATAAAAATAAATTCATCTTGCATCATTGGTGAAGGTCTGGAATTCCGAATGTCTAAGTGTATTTGAGGAAAAGCGTTTTGAAAACATGCTGGTAATCTCCATTCACCTTGCTGATATATATCTGCTATTTTGAGATGTAAACATTTCCTGATGCGTGATGGGATTCCTATTTTTTCTGCAATAGTGTAACATAGCCAGTTGGTGTTCCAAAAGTTCTGTTGAGAGCAATAACAGATATTCCATTGCGAATTTAAACGAATTTTTTCCTCAATTTGTTTGATTGAACACCAAACTGAAGAGTATATGTGAGCAGCTTGTGGAAGTCCAGCAAGATTGTAGAATCTGTTTTTCAAGAATCTAAAAACAAAAGAATCATTACTAATTACATTCCAGGCCAGCTTGCTGAGTAAAGCTGAGTTTAGCACATGTAGTCTTCGAATTCCAAGGCCCCCTTCTTCCTTTGGGGTGCAGTAAATTTCCCATTTGACAGTAATAGCTTTTTTACAAGTTGTTGATCCTGTCCAGATGAAATTACGTATAGATTTCTTTAAAGAATTTAAGAGATTTGAAGGCCATTTGTAAATCATGAATGAATGGATAAAAGATCCGTATATAACTGATTGCACAAGAGTTAACCTTTCTGCCATAGATAATGAATTGCCCTTCCAGTTTTCAAACCTATTTAAGATTTTATCAGCAAGAGGTTGAAGCCATGCTTTTTTAGGAACACCTGAGAATGAAGGAATTCCAAGGTATATAAAAGGAAAAGTTCCAGTCTTCACACCAGCAGTAGAAATTAAAACTTGAGCTCTATGTCTTGGAATATGTTTGCTTAAAAACAATTCAGATTTGCTCCAATTAACCAACTGCCCAGAGATTTCACCATAATTAGAAAAAAGTGAGAGAATGGTCCTTATGTTCTTCTTAGTTGCTCTGCAAAAAATGATAATATCATCTGCATAAATCAGATGAGAGGGGCATTCCAAAGATCTAGAAGCTGTTATTGTAGAAATGTTGTTAGATTTGCATAGCATAATTATTTTCTTGCTAAGATAATCTTCAGCAAGACAAAAGAGTAAAGGGGAAAGGGGATCTCCTTGTCTTACTCCTCTAGAGCATGGGAAAAAACCTTAAGGAGAGCCATTGATAAGGATAGAGATATGTGCTGATTTGAAGATAGAGAGAATCCAGCTGCAGAGCATTGAAGAGAATCCAAAGCTGATAAGCACAAATTATATAAAATCCTAGCTCATTATATCAAAAGCTTTCCTTATGTCTATCTTAACAGCCATATTGTTTCCATAACATGAGAGTTAATCACATTTATATTTTCAGAAGCTGCAGCAATGCAATGTTGAATATGTCTTCCTTGAATGAATCCAAATTGATTGGGAGAAATAATGGATGAAGCAACCTTTGCTAGCCTATCAGCTACGATTTTAGAAATAATCTTAAAAAAGAAATTTCCCAAAACAATAGGTCGAAACTTATCTAAAGAGTTAGCTCCAGCCACTTTTGGTATGAGGATTAAATTATTAGAATTGATTCCGTTGGCAATACTACTAGAATAGAAAAAGTGTTTTACAGCTCTACAAATGTCAGCTCCAATAATATCCCAATAGTGTTTGTAAAATTCTCCAGTAAAACCGTCTGGACCAGGGGCACTGTTGGAGTCCATATCAAAAACAGTGGCCTTAATATCCAAATCTGTAGGAACTTTGCATAACATATCATTCTGCTCAGGTGAAACAACATTTGATACATCCGAGAAGTCTTTATTTCCAGAGATGTTAGGTGCTAAAAATAAGTTTGAATAATAGTCTATAATATGATTCTCAATAATATTTTCATTGTGGACTAAGGAATCATTTATTTCAAGACTATGTATTCCTTCTAAGGATCTTCTTCTAGATAGAATTCCATGATAAAACTTAGAGTTCCTATCCCCATGTGACAGCCAATTGATTCTATTTTTTTCTCTTAGTAAAGAATCTTTGTTCTTTAAATGTAAATCCAACTTTGCATGAGCTGAAAGTTCTGCCATAAAGATCTTCAGAGCAACCAATAGATTCCATTTGTGCTTGAATCTATAACAAGTTTTGTTTAGCATTTGAGATCAATTGATCTACATTGCCAAATACCATCTTATTCCAAGTTCTTAGGGAAGATCTCAGAAGCTTTAATTTTTTCTGGACGATTAGCATAGGGTTTCCTTGAATGTGCAAAGAGTTCCAACTTGTAGCAACAGCATTGAGAAAATCAAGGTGTGAAGTCCACATCGAGAGGAATTTAAAAGGCCGAATTCCCTCCCAACTTGTATGCTTACACAAAAGAAAAAGGGGGTTATGGTCAGATTTATGTCTTGCTAAAGCAGTGCATTCCAAATGGCTCCAGTTTTGCATAGAAACATCATTAATCAAAGCTCGATCAAGTCAAATATCTACTCTACTATCACCTTTCCTATTATTGGTCCAAGTATATTTTGAACCTTTTGTTTCTAAACATGAAATTTTACAGTCATTCATAGCTAAAAGGAACTCTAAACAAGATCTAGAAGAAGGAGGCCGACCTGTTTTTTCATGAGCACCACAACAAGCATTGAAGTCACCAATTACAAACCAATTATCTGTACAAGAGTCAGCTTCTTGTCTTAAAGCAGCCCACAATCTTCTTCTACTAGAAGACAACACATTAGCATAAATACAGGAGACAACATTCGTCATATTTGCCTTCATAAAGGATAAAGAAATATGTTGATCTGAAAAGGCTTTAATTGTAACATTAGCTGCTCCAATGGAAGAAGAGACCAGAGTCCAAATAGAAGGAAGATTTAGACCATTATCAATGACAAATTCATGTCCTAAAGATCTCCAAAATGAATTAGGAAAATTATCCAAAAGAATTTTTGGTTCAGCCAGAAAAATTAAATTCGGTTTATGAGAAAAGCATAAGTTGAATAAAGAAGTTTGAGTACCAATATTGCCCAAACCTCTACAATTCCAATAGAGGATATTCATTAGGATTTCCTTTGAGAGGCCCTTGTAGAAGGGCGATTTCCTACTAATTTAATGCTGCCTGAGTTATTCCGTTTGGATTTTTTCCCAGTAACCATTTGCCATGACTGTTCTTACATAACTTGGGCTTCCCATGACTTTCACAAACCAGTTCAACTTCTTGTGATATTAAATTATGTGATTCTTCTAAATATTTATTTTGATCTGCAATGGGATGAGTAATTGGATAGTTCATATGCTCTGGTTGATCTGCAATTAAAACAGAATTATTAATATGCTCTGGAAGGTCTGGACAATTCACATTTTCATCAGGATGTTCCAGGATTGCTGCTGTAACAGAGGAAGAAAGTTTGTCTGCTTGATTTTTCTATGTAGTCTCATTACTTTGTTCTGTTAGTTTCTCAGCTTGCGGTAGATTTACATCAGCATTGATGTGATCTTTATTTTCATTAACTGGTTTCCAGATTTGTCTGCTTCTGGATCTGCCTCTTGGTAGCAACCAAATCATGTTTTTTATTATTTACATCCTCAGATCTTTTGTTATTCCATCTGCAAGAAGTAGAGTCATGCCCAATGGAATTACAAATGTTACAAAAAGAAGGAGGATTTTCATAAATCACTTCAATATCAAACAAATTATCTTCACAATCCAATGTAATTTGATATTGTAAAGGTAAAGATAGATCCACATCAATCAAGATCCTAGCATAATGCCCAAATTCTCCTTCTAAGGTAGCTCGGTCGATTCTTAAAGGAGTTCCAATTCTTCTAGCAATATCTGATAAAATTTGGGCATCCCAAAGCTCCCAAGGTAATCTATATAATCTTATCCATACTTGCGCATTGGTGGTTTTCTGTTTATATGGATCAAAACCAGGGATCCATTGCTGCAAACGAAGAATACTAGGTTTAAGATTCAAGGAACCTTTACCCAAACCTTTTCTTTATCCTTGCTTGATGAAAGAAGGACATGATAAAAGCCTTTACCAAGAGAAATAAGACGCCATTGCTAAATTCCCCAGATTTCAATAAGACGTTCTTTTAGTTTTGACAAAATCCATGGATTATCGCCTTTGTTAAGTGTAACTCTCGCAATTAGAGAATGTTTACATAATTCTAACCTTCTCTTATATATCTGAGGATCAATCTTGACAGCTTGATAAGAGCCATTTTATGGCTGTGTTATGAAGAGGTGTTGAATCAAAAACATTCTTAGACACCATCGCTGCATAAGAATTCCTAGGGAAAATTGTATCTTTCTCATTGTTGGTGGAGATCAAGAAAATTTTGATGAAAATAAATCCGCATGACTGATATGGTCCTCCACATGAACCAATTTATTAGAAGGTCTATTGGACTGATTAATCTCGACAGGCATTGGAATAGGTTTCTTATGAGACATCATTGCTGCATAAGATTTCATAGGAAAGATTGAATCTTTCTCATTATTGATGGAATCTGATGAAATTTTTGTTGAGAATAAATTCACATGGCTGATATGATCTTCCACATTAGCAGAACTTGTGGCCAGAATGGGATTCGCCATTGGTGGCATGGTTGGAAGGAAACCCCAAAAGGATTCAAATTCTCCAATAAATCTCTTGTATTCTTGGTTTATGGAGGGATTTTTGCCAAAATTTTGATAATTTAATGTTATCGAAATGATAAATAAAGTGTCTATACTTTCAATTTTTGATAATTTAATGTTTCTAAGCTGCAAAATTCTAATTATAGCATATATATATCACTTCCAAGTAATCCATTTATAATCACCAAGTAGATAAACACGTTCTTTTCACACATCATGTTACTTAATTGAAATTATGGTTCAAGCATGTGCCCATGTCCCAAATCACAATTTCAATAGCATTAAGAGGGTAGGTTTTAAAATTAAAATTAAAATCATACGTATTCATGCTAGTTTTAAAGTCTTATTTCCTATATTGAAAGGTTCTCAAATTCCTCTCGAGTATCTCAAACCTTAATTCATAAGAGATGTAGAGACAAATTTGTTTTATGAACATTGAAATAGGAAGATTCAAAATTCTAATTAAACAAAACCTGTTATAAAAACAAGTTAACTACTTTAGAAATCCATCAATCCATTTCACAATTCCACTAAAACAATTTAGGTCAAATTAAAAATTTTCATTTCATTCACTACATTGAAGAGCATAGTACAATCCATTACAAAGGATGAGGGGAAGAAAATATAAAAATCACAATAATTTCTTCTTGAATATTAGGGTTCAGCTCCACAATGTAAATTCGTAGAGAATAAGTCCAGATATGAGGTTGGTAGATGGGTTAAATGTATGGAAGGGTGATGTGTATTGAAATGGGTATGAATGAGGTGGAAAGTAGGCAAGTGGAATGAGATGAATGGATGATGATACAAATATTATACCTAATCAAAATGATAAAAGATAAATCGTAATTAAATACATGTGTGTGTGTGCTCGCTTACGTGTGTGTGTGCCCATGTATGTGCGCATGCATGCACTGTGTGTGCATGTGCACGCGTGTATACATGTGCGTGTTTAGTTATTTGATAAGGTAGAGTGGACCTTCTAATTTGTAATAGAAAAAAATTCTTCTAAATATTCACAAGCAAAATGGGCTTTAATAAATTGGGCCCAGTATTACAATTGATAAATGAAAATAAACTACCAGTTCCCTAGTTGGTCTTGGTAAATCCACTCAACTTATTAGGCTCTGAGAGAATATAGACACCCCATGTGCTCGAGTCAACTCTTGTGTTGTCAAGAGATAAGCTTGAAATTAAGGGGCTCTTGAGTGTTTCCATTTTTTACATCATGTCACGTGTCTTCAAGGGTTTAGTTTTCCTCCAAGCATAATTACTGATTGGGCATGAAGATCTTCGTGAATCCTCAAATTTGAGCAAGTTCTATCAAATGGTGCTTGGTTCTCGGATGGAATTGGTTTTGCTAGGTGCAAGTGAAAAAACTGGAATTAGACAACATAAGCTCTGTCATATTGATCATGATTTGGGCTGGCAAATCAAGTCTGATTGGAGCTTAGATTTCACTTGTGCTCGGCTTAATAGTTTAGTCAAAATGATTTGCCTAATCAAACAAACAACTTAGATAATTAGTCAAGTTAGAATACTCTATTCTAGTGAGAACTTATTCGCTTACTTGGTTTGCTGTTGCTTGGCTTATTACTCACATGCTTAAGTATATTGAGGAACTTGAATCTACATTAGGAACAACGAAGAACAAAAGCAGGATTAGGACATTCTACATCCAAGTGTTATTTCAGCCGTAGCTTGTGTAGATCCTTAGGCGCTCAAGGTTCGCAACAAGGAGGTTCAACAAGCGACTCCTCCTATGCTCTACTCAGCCAATGGACGTTGGATTCCACAGAAGCTTGCTGGATGCTGAGTAATGACAAAATAGGTCGGACAGGTACATCAAAGATCACTGTTCAATGAGATATCTTGGCTTTTGGTTTGGTAACTATGTGGGTATGATTCCGGATGCAACCATCACGTGCGTACCGTGTGACTATCGTGCTACATAGCCTAGGAAAACAGCACGTGCAAGGGTGATCAAGAGAGATCGTGTAGAGAGAAAGAGTAGACAGTTTCAATAAGCTCTAACACAAGCGTGACAGGCGAGGGAGTTATAAAGCATCAATCTCACTAGGTACATGAATATCGTGTGCGTTCTTGAGTGAGTCAAGTAATTGAATCACAAAAATGGAAATCCGACAGCATGACGGATTTTGTCTAAGAATTCACTCATCCCAATTGAGGTAAGGACTAATGGTATTTATAGAGAATCTAGCTGTTGATGTCGTCTGTTAGATGAGGTAGACGACTAATGACTAACGACTAAGATGAGTCCCTCTCATAATAGATATGGATGTGGGCTCCCTTGTGGACCCAGACTCATTAAGGCCTTCATTTGTAATGTGTGTGAGCCAATTTGAGAAAGGTTGGAAGAGCAGGCCAATTCCAACGAGTCCTACTCCAAGCTTACCATGTCAAAACTCCCATAATCATCCCAAATAAGCTTTACTCTTTAAGCCCTGTCACAATAGCTCAAAGAGTTAAACCCAAATGAAAATTAGGCTCAAAGCCTTTATAATCAGATTCATATATCTACATTTTGCCCCTGATCAAAGTACTTCAGACCATACTGGAGGGATTTGGGCATTAATTAGGTCCCTTCAAATCATAGAAGCTTTGCTTAGCGCATGTGCGCTATGAATTAATTGCACCGCTGCTTAATGTGTTAGCAATCATAATGCAAAAATCTGGCGTGAGACTGCAAAACAATTGAATCCTTTGAGGGGATATTCTTATGAAACTGCTTGGCTACGCATCCGCTTTGGGCTGAAATTATATCACTTTTGAGATAATATTATTTATTGAAAAATTTTCTTATCAATCAAGTCAACTCATCTTCCATATCTGCTTTACATAGATAAGTCGTCTCAGCAAATAGAATTTATTTACAATTTTGTAAATGCTCCGATCATATTTAACCAGACAATTTTGTCTCCACTGTTGACTAAATTTTCTGAATTGATGAACACCTTATGTCTATAGTAATGATGATTAGACAAAGCTTTAGCATATTGCTTCATATCCTTACCATTTGCCATCTTGTAGCTATAATTTTCACACCGGTGGATAAGTATGAAAATACATATTTTCCAGTCCAAGATAATTTGCAGCAAGGGCTTTGTGAGTTGACGTAGTGCACTACAACCTGCAATTTAGCTCTATTGAGGAAGGTTTTAGATTGCAATTTTTTTATAAAAAAAATTGTACTATATAGACATGTGTCACTTTCCTATAGCCAAGTACAATACAATACAAGGCAATGCCCCCAGTATGCCAACACACATTCAAGGTCACGCACAAAACTCATTTTTTTTTTTATTTCTCTTTCACCATACTTTAGCATTGATGCTCATCAAGACTTTTGTGGATGCATTATTCGTAATTATTTGAAGGAAACCAAGGTAGGTTGCTCCCTATCTCTAAGTGAACCTCCATTCACTCCTCTTGCCCATACAAGATGACCTGCAAAGTTCCTTGGCTTCCTCTTTCTTTTTATTTATGTTTGTGCATTTTAAATCTAACCTTCTTGATGTTGTCTATGGCAGCATTTTTGTTCTTGAAGTTACTTGTCCTTTTCTATCTCCATAGTGACATAACTCACATTTGATTAACTCTTCAGCTTGACTCAGGTAAAGCATCCCGATTCCATAGTGCACCATGTTCCATCTTGATATCTTGAAATCATTTTATTTTGAATTTCTTTGTATTACCTGTCTTTTCATGGTTGTTGAAATCAAAGTAACATAGTTTTTTTTTTTTTTTAATTCATTTATATGGCTGATGTTGCATTATTATTATTATGCTGCTGTTGTTGTTGTGGCGTCTGATGCTATATACTGACAAAGTCACCTACAAGAATAAGGTCCTTGGCTGTTCTTGATAAAGCATTTTGTATGCCAATGACTTTGTCAGTGTCACTACTTTTATGCTTGAGAGAGGTCCACATAATGTGATCTACAATCGGGGTCTCTTTAGATTTCTTATTCTTGTAGGTGACCCTTTTGATAAGGACAAATAGGGCTGAATAAAAACAAAACTCTGTTGCTCATCAGTAAAAGTAGAAGCTCCAATTAATTCCATCAAGTCCCTTGCAAAATCTACACGAGCTAAACACAAACTATTGCATTTTTCAGGCAATTCAGGTTCATGTTTTGCATAGTCCCCTTTTATGGACATGATTCTCCAGATCATGGACCTTCAAATATATATTCCATTCCTTTGTATTCCAGTTGCAATGCTACCTTTAATTCCATCAGTTTTTTACTTTTGGGTGTGTGGATGATGGGGGTTTCGTGCTGTATCCCGGGAGATTGTGATGCATTCCTGTGAATTATCTAGAAGCTACGTTGGATGTGAATTTGGAACCACATCTGCTGCCAATAGCAGTTTATGGCAGTTTCAAAGTGTTTCTGTTGGCAAAAGATACCATGTTTTTGCTATCCCTTGCTCTTCACGGTTTCCACATCCTTACAACCATGATCAGGTTACAAGTTTTTTTGTTGTTCAACTAGGTGGATTATTTCCATTTACACAACAAGACCAGCCTTATGCTTCTGATGTGCCCAACAGCTACCTTGCATATGTTCTGGTAACGGGCAGCATTGATGGTACCTTGAAATTGTGGAGAAGTGAGCGTGCAGAAGTATCCTCTGATCCTATAAAATGGAAGCTTGTCCCATTTTTCCACAGATGGACCTATCTAGTTACATTGATGGAGTTAAGTCACAAAATTCTGATGTCAAAGAGTATGGGTGGAATGAAAATTCTAGTTCAAATGAATCAGCTTTTCAGTTTCAAATTGGCTTAACATATTTACCTTGGGAATCTGATAGCAAGAATTTCAATAATCTATATGGTGCTCCATCAATGAAATCTGAACTTAAAAGCTTAGTTGATTTTCTCAAGAAGCCATGTGAGTTATCAGCTATAGTGGACAAAGAGAAGAATGAAATATTTGTGATAATTGATCTCCTCCATGAAGTCAGTGATTCAAAATCTGCACTCTTGTTTTGCTTCTATGTTCCTTGGATGATTAATGTTGATTTGGCCTTAAGGAGAATTTTATGACTTGGATGGATCATGTGTGCATGCTATTTTACTTTGTTAGAAGCCAAAATTTTAGAAATCCATAAGAATGGCATCATAGCATAATCTTTCATCCCTTACTTTCATTTGAGATGGCTTCCATTTTTAACATCATCATATTATATCATTTGACAATACTTCTGGCGTTAGATTAGATCCTTTTCATGCCTATAACACTTGAATCTGGAGCTGGACTTGTTGTAAACAATATGGCTTATGGTTAGCAGAATGGGAGTAAGTCTTCATTGAATGACTCGATATCTTTAATATCACATATTAGCTCTACTGCTATATTTGGCTTATTGCAGAAATTTACAATAAGATTTGGTATCGATACATTTGTAATATCTTAAAAATCAAAACATAAAGTTTGTCGATCTTTCGCTTCGCTTTCCATAGGATTTTGAATCACCTCAATAGGAGCTTGGATGAGTGAAATATCCATAGTTTGCTAAAGTCTGTCAAATCTGTTAAAACTAGGTACCACTACTGACATGCAGAAATTTCATGAGAAAAATTGACCTTGATACACTTAGAATCTTTCAAAACCCAAAACATAAAAGTTGTAGATATTTTCCCTATCTTTTCATTGGATTTTGTGTCACATCAAAAAGAGTTCGGATGAGTGAAATATCCACATTTTATCAATATCTGTCAAATCTGCAAAAATTAGGTACTCTTGCTATCATACAACAAGTTCATAACGAAATATGCATTAATCCTTACTAAATCCATGAAAACCTAAAACATAAAAGTTCTAGATATCCTTCTCCTCTTTCCATAGAATTTTGAATAATCTTAATAGGAGCTCGTATGAGTGAAATATCCACATTTTACCAATATCTGTCAAATCTGCAAAAATTAGCTACTCTTGCTATCATGCAGTAAGTTCATAACGAAATATGTATTAATCCTTACTAAATCCATGAAAAATCAAAACATAAAAGTTCTATATCTCCTTCTCCTATTTCCATATAATTTTGAATCATCTCAATATGAGCTCATACGAGAGAAATATCCATATTTTACCAATATTTGTCAAATCTCTGAAAATTAGGTACCTCTGTTGTCATGCGTCAACTTCACAACAAAATCTATATTGATACACTTCGAATTCACCAAAACTTAAAACATGAAAGTTTTATATCTCTTTCTTATCTTTCTATAGAATTTTGAATCGCTTCAAACAGAGCTCATATGAGAGAGATGTGTATAATTTTCAAAACTGTGTTAGAGCTATCCTATTTCCTTCTCCAATACATGAATAATTTCTTGATATCCCAGTCATAAAGCTCCCTAAAGTGAGCTTGAGAAGTATCCTCAGCTAAAAATGATAGCTAAAGGAGTTTTAAGAGTTTTGTTTCCTTGTATAATGTATAATTTTAGCTGTGGCCATACTATGATGTTTATGTTTGCTTTCACATGTTTCTATATGTTGTAGTGTGGATTGGTATTTGGATTGCTGTCATGTTACACTTCTCATGCATTATTTATCTTTTCCTTAGGTCCTTATGATGATATAGCAGCAGTTAGTTGCTTCGTTATTTGGCCTTGTTTTGGTTTTCTTCATTCTTCTTCTTCTTCCTTTTTTTTTTTTTAAACTTACTTGAGATAGTCACTTGTGTTTACATCCTCATGTTACTTCATATATCTTCTTGATGATGAGTGAATGTCACCTATGAAGTCTTGTTAGCTTTGTGATTTATTAATGACTCGAGTAGTATGTGCTGATGATTCTTTTGGAACGTTTCTTGTATACATTGATGGCTTGATACTTACCCCTCCATGTATTGCCTAAGGAAATGTGTTGCTAACAATCTTATCACATCTATATGTATAAACTCTTCAAAGGCTAGCAAAACACCGTAACCCATATACTACACTTATATATTTTCCTTTGTCATTCTCAAGTTTATGAGCATTTTTACGTCTACTCCGATCTCTTGTAAACTTTTTATGTAGAGTACTAGTGATTTCATTACCCATCTTGCTTTATGAAACTAACTCATCTTTAATTTTCTTGCAATGTAGGCACTGAGATTGAAGTGTTAAAATTTCATCACGTATCTTCTTGACTTCATTTTGCAAGTATGATTTTCTTGTTGTGTGAACTCAGTATCATCAACCATTAATGATTCTTGAACACATGCAAAAAGAATATTCAACTTCAACATTTATGTCCATCATGTGTTCCATTCATTCATCTAATGACTACGGTACCTGATGATTTTTAAGACAAAGCTCTTTGTTGTCCGTGTTTCGACCACATAAATGGAAATCTTGAGACTACACACTGTATGATGACACTCTCAGTTGTCTGTGTCTCAAATCTCATGTGATAATCTTGGAACTGCACATTGTGTTCGTGCTCCATTCTCTATATGATGACCTTAGCACCGCAGCGCTATGAGAGAGGCTCTCCTCAATTGTTTGTGTCTCACTCGCTCATGCGACAATCTTGGAACTGCACCACTATAAGAGGCAACTCTTTCTCATCTTGTGCACCTAGTCATTTGGTGAATGAATGCAATACTCTGCTAGCTGATACACTTGTTGTATATGTCTCATACGATTGATTCAAGTTCACAAGTAGCATCTCTTTTGATCTTGTATATGCATATGACTCCTTCATCATGTAGGTGTACATATAACAAACAACTTGAGGATGACAAAGGAAAATAGAAAGGGTCGATCTCGCAATGGCAACCATACAGATAAAAGTGATGAAATATTGGCGAATTCGGGTCATGTGCCAAAAGTCCCATTGCCATGTAGTAAATGGCTTGATGCTACAATTCGAAATGATTTTTTCTACAAAGATGTTAAAAAGAGGGATTTGGGTACGCATCCTCTTAAAGACGGTGAGTTTCATTGCATTCAACCGGAGCCCCGAGTAAATGATAGGAAGAAGATAGATGAGCATTCCATATTATATTTTAGAAATGAAAGAAAGGAGCTTCCCTTTTCAGAGATAGTATTTAGTTACCCAAAATAGATATTGCAAGGGTGGCAGTCATGGGTATATCACATTGTAAAGAATTCCCATTATAGGTCTCATTTAGAAAGTGCAGGGATCAATTTTGCTATATGGATCTCTTCTAAAATGGTTATCCGTTCTCAAAGTGTTGAAGCATGGCGAGCTATATTGACACGTTGGAGTACATGTACACATACTTTTGTGACATCATGGGGTGAGATTCCTCCAACTTTAGAAGATGTGTGCACTACTAAGTTTCCCCAGTTTTGTGTCGATTGATATCGTCACAACTGAGATCTCAAAAGAGGATGAGGAATTGATGGAAGTATTAGAAGCTGATAGACAAGAAGCAAGAGACAGTCGTAGACAAGCATCATTTTGTGCATGAATAAGACATTTTTTTTAACATGAAAGGACTCAATCCGAAGGCCCTCAGTATGGTGCGAGTAAGTGTGCATTCCTTGCTTTGTTTATTCATGCTTGATTGTCATTACTCAACATGACTTTACTTATAACTTGAAATTTATTTCAGGCATGAGTTAGAAGCTTTCATTGCTTGCTGGTTATCCATGTACATGTTTCCTGGTGGGCTAGGGAAAGATGTCAGCCCTTGATTTTTCTATCCGGCAATTCATCATGCATGTGGAGAATGAGTTGCCCTGGCGCTTTTTTATTTAGGGTCTTTATATCAGCGCTTAGACCTTTACAGTGAAACTTCAATTCAATCAAAGGGGCTGTATATCATTGTATCAAATGTAGGCTTGGGATTCCTGCACCTGTTTTTCAGTGAACATTACAAAAGGTATCTAGGTGTAGTGTTACAAAACCTAATCCTCCTAAACCTCGAGCTTAGGCTTAGGTTGATAGAAAGCCTTTGGGTTCATTACTTGATATTATAGATGATGCTCATGAGGTTGACTTTTGCCTTTATACAAAGAAATTAGAGGGATATGAGTGGTGCACAACGTATTACCCTTTAGGTTCTAAGACTTTAATGAATCTGATGGAATGCGGTGAGCAACTTTCTGATGCTGAAGTAGTATATGTTCTTTTGTGTACATCTCGAGCCTTACCTGTGCTTCATGATTAGTGTAACTCTTCTACAAAGTTCTTGGAGCATAGGGTGACGTTGTACTAACCTCATTGAGTTGCATGGTAGTTTGGATTTGATCAAGGTGTGCCTTCTATAGTAGCCATTGACATATATTTTAATAGATGTTGTGAGACAATCAGTCCGGAGAAACGTCATGAGCTTTATTGTGTTGTTAGATAGATGTTTTTTCCATCTATCAATCGCTCTGGTGTTGCATCAAGTCGATGGCTAACGTATTGGACAGGGTGTCTTGAAGCATTCAAGAAATATACTTCTTCAGCTACAAATGACAATTTGCCAGAGTCAATCATTTATAGGTATAAGTTTCACTTTCATCTTCCAAAGGATGACAAGAACAATATTCCAAGAAGAGTAACTATGGGTAAACTATGCCTCCTACATCAGTCATTAGTCAAATCAAGCGTCCTTGCCTTTGTGAGGTATTGGATCTTGTTATTTAAGCGCTTTATATATATATATATATATATATATCATGAAGTCGACTATAACCTTTGCTCACCATTGTTTATTTGTAGGATACAACTTTAAAAGGTACATCTTCAGCTCCAGTTGAACAACCATCTAAGAGCAAGCACAATAGTAGTCATGATGTTATTACTCAGACCAGAGACAATTCTATAGCAGGGTCTACCCCTCCAATTACACAACCTTTTCCTAGTCGCTATGGTTAAGGAAAATGTTATAAACCAAGGATCACGTAGTGACTACTACTGATACAATTGAGGAGGAAGATGATAGCGACGAGGTTAACTATAAATTGTCCTTTGTTAATGATGTTGGCATTGAAGGTAATCCTTCAATAGATGATTTAGAGATTTTTGAAGGCCCTTTTGCGAATGAGGAAGACCTCTGTCTTGATAGAGTAATTGTTCAAGATGGTCAGGAGCCTAGAAACATGGAAGATGGTTATCCTCAGGCTCATGATAGCTCATTGGTAGACCTTTCACCTCCCAACATCATAGTTGATGGCATTGCTCCCATTGCTACTTCAATTTCTAATACATTGCCTCCCCTAGTTAGTGGTGAATCATAGCAAAGAAGAGTAGACAAGTCTATTGGAGTTGCGACTCACTTAGATGATACAACTTTATTTCACGATTATACTGTGCCATCTCACTTGGTGGAGCCCTTACAGAGTCTTACTGCCATAGATAGAGAATTTGGGTTGGCTCTTCTTTTCCAGGGATAGACTTGGCAAATGCAATGATGAAAATGCTTGCCGAAGCTATGTTATTGATGGAGAGGTCTTGGAATTCTTTGTCTAAGACTGAATTAGAGCAACTTGTCCAATGTGTTGGCAGGGCTCATTTGCTACAATTCAAGGTTGATAGCTTATGGCCAATTACTGCCAAGGCCAAGAGATGTCTAAATTATCATGAAGCCAAGACCCACCATGACAAATTAATGAGAAAGATGCAAGAACTTCGTCAGAGATGGAGGCCATGCTTGAAGATGAAGACTTCCTGCTCGTTCACTTCGCTATAATTGCAATTCCATTACAATCTTATTCCTTACGAATAGCTATTACGCCGTTTAGTTCACTAAATAGTGATTCCACAATGAATCTCTATTACACAAAACATTAAATAGCCATTCTTTATTCAAACCTATGAATACCAATTCAATGCTAGAATTGTCTTTTTTCCAAAATACCACCATTTAAATAAAAAATAAATAAAATTCCTATTACGGCTCTATTCCATTCATTCGTAATAGGAATTCCATTAACTTTATTAATTCAGCGAAGTGAACGAGCCGTTAGAGTCTAGATTCCGCTCAGACATTAGGCATAGTTTAGATTAGCTGATATTTATTCTTCAATTTCAGGAACAATTTGTTATAACACCCTCTTGGGGTAAACATCGTTTGGCTTGATTTTGCATTATTATTACTTGATTGCTTGTTTATATTAGTGAATAGCAAGGTACACTCCGGTCATTGGTAACATGCACATGCACCTAAGTAATAATGATTTCACTTAGTAGTAGTGAATCATGGAGTAATAAATATTGTTATGGTCATTGGTAGCAACAGTTTGATTTAAAGCTTTATCATGTTATAACTTATGCTCTTCAAAGAGCATAAAATTCATGCAGTAGCATGTTATGCATCATAACTTTGCGCGTTAAGATTATTATATTTTTTTTGTGAGCAAAGACATTTTAATTTCATAAAGATTGTTAAGAAGTTACTACTCACTACTTAACCATTCCATCAAATACGATGATTAATATAACATACTTAGACAAAAATTCGTATGCTTGTATAGTGCCTGTGCTTAATAAATTTTAATAATTACGAGCTGCATGTTGTAACATGAATGAATGTCGTGCGCATAGGAGACAAGTCTCTTACCAAACAGCAGCGACATACAAATATAACATATGACTAAATTGATTGATGAAAGAGTCATGTGAAAGCAAGTCCATATTATTCAAGTCATCATCATCACTGATCGTGCTATTATATATGAACTTCTTTACATATTGAAAATTTATAGAAGTTGTAATAGCATTAGTCTTTGGATTGAGGAACTTACAATACCCGCTATCATGGACTTCATGTATAACGAAGGGACCTTCTCATTTTGGTGTGAACTTTGGCAAAGGTATACCTCGGTACACGTGCTCGGCTGCACGAAGTACAACATCACCCACTTTTTGTAAGCCTCCGGAAAATTTTAGTAAATAATTTCAAAATAAATATCGAAAATAAACTCTAAAAATGACTCCAAATTAAAACCGAACTTCGACTAGTCCTAAATCACGAATGAATCTAGAAATTTCTTAATCTTGAAAAAATGAAAATCCTTAAAAATAAAATAAGAACTCAATAGTCTTTAAATCCAAAACCACTACGTATGACAAATTCTATATTTCACCCTCTTACTGTTGGAGATAGGATAAATGATTCCAGCGTTAAGTAGCTTTAGTACCTCCTTCTTCACTACTTCTTTCAAAGTAGGATTAAGTCTTCACCGTGGTTGGACTGTAGGCTTGCATTCGGCTTCCATAAGGATCCGGTGACTACATACAGATGGATGGATTCCATGAATATCTGCAATTGTCCACCCAATAGCCTCCTTATGACATCTAAGCACCTCAATTAGCTTACTCTCTTGCTCAAATGACAACTCCACGGAAATGATGACCAGAAGTGTGTTATTCTCACCTAAGAACACATACTCGAGGTGTTCAAGAAGTTGTTTTAACTCAAGTTTAGGAGGCTCTTGTATGGATGGAATTAATGTATTTACGCTAGCCTCTAAGCGCTCAAACTAAGGTGGTCTTGTCCAAGCTACAACAGCTGTATCCACCTCATGGTTTTGATTCACTTCATCTACACTACTGTCTTGATCATCAGGCTCCATCAACTGCTCATCTGCTTCAATTTCATTACGAGGAATATCAAGCTCATCCTCGTCATCACTCCAATCCGATGATAGCTCATGCTTTGAATATCCACCCATCTCAAAAGTATCCTACTTATGTTCCTGAACTAGCTGATCGATAATATCAACATGGAAGCAAGTATCATTGCTAGCTAAGTGTCTAAGATATTGAAACACATCAAAAGTAACCTACTCATCCATGGCTCGAAGTGTCAATTTTCCTTGTGCCATATCAATCAATGCTTGTCTGGTAGATAAGAAAGGTCTTCCTAAGATCAAGGGGATCTCCTGGGCTTCAGCCATATCAAGCACAATAAAATCAGCTGGAAAAGAAATTTTTCCACCTTTACTAACACATCTTCCACTCTCGATGTTTAATGCTTTTGTTGGCTAGTTGTAAGGAAACTGTGGTCGGTTTACGCTCTCCTACTTCTAATTTCTTAAAAATTGACAAAGGCATAAGATTTATACTTGCTCTAAGATCGCAAAGTGCCTTATCAAAGTATGATTCCCAATGATGGAAAGACTAGTGAAACTGCTCGAATCTTTTAATTTCGGTGGCAACTTATTTTGAAGAAGAACTGTACATTCATGGGTTAGCATGACAGTCTCATGTTCAGCTAGTCATCTTTTCTTTGTGAGGATATCCTTCATAAATTTCACAGAGGATGGCATTGATTCAAGTGCATCCATGAATAAAATGTTGATGTTCAACTTCTTGAAAACTTCCAAAAACTTCTCAAACTGATGGTCCAGTTGTTGCTGCTTCAACCTCCTAGGAAAAGGAATAGGTGGAACATAATGCTTTGCTTCTGGCTTCCGTCTTTCATCTTTCGTCTTCTTTTACCTCTCTTTTCCATTTATCATTGCTTGATGATGGCACATCCAACTTGATTTCTGGTGAATTTTCAGCCCTATCCTCATGCTTTCCATTGCCTTGGTCATCAATCATTTTGCCATTTTCTTTCACTTTTTCTTGCATTTCTGAACTGCTTCCTGCACCACTTTTGGTGAATTCTTTTCCACTTCTAAGAGTGATTACTTTTAACTCCTCTTTAGGATTCTTTTCCGTAGTACTTGGAAGAGTGCCTTAAGGACATTTTTTTTGATGTTTCAGACAACTGAGCTATTTGAGTTTGCAAATCCTGAATAATTGAATCTTGATTAGTTTTCTTTTTCAATATCTCCTGCAAAAGCTCAACTATTTTATCCTTTTCTTTTTGTGGATTTGTCTATTGTTGATTCACAGGTGATGGTGGTAATGCTTGAGGTGCAATCTGATTGGTCCATAAAAAATTTGGATGATCCCTCAATCAGGATTGTAAATGTTGGAGTATGGATTGCAATTCCCAGCTCTTTTTTCATCTTGATTCACATAGTTTGCTTGCTCGTTGCTAGAACTTGGAGCATAGGAATCTTCCATTAGATACTCCAAACAACTCATGTTAGGATCATTATGAGAGATTACATTCATGTTCGGCTTATAAATCGGTGTCGTTCCTGATATAGGTTGCATTCGTCTCATCTGATTAGTAAGTGAGGCCACTTGTTATTGAAGTTTAGAAACTGTCTCCGATTCATAAATGGAACCCACTAGTTTCGGCTTATTCCACTCACTATGCTAGTGAAAAGCTGTTTTTGCCAACCTATTGATTAAATTGTAAGCCTCCTGAGCACTCTTGTACATCAAGCTCCCATGCTGTCGCATCAATTATCATTTTCAATTAATCTCCAAGAGCTGTGTAGAAGATTCTCATCTGATCGTAAAGAGAGATTCCATGATGGGGGCAATGTTTGAGAAGCTCCTTAAATCTTTCCACACTTCATATAGGGCTTTGCCTTCATTGCCAAAAGGAAAAGATTTCATTCCTTAGTTGGATTGTCTTGTTGGGAGGAAAGAATTGTTCCAAAAATTGTTGTGCCAACAGATCCCAACTTGTTAAAGAGTATGAGGGTAAAGAATTTAACCAACTTTTCGCCTTGTCCCTAAGTGAAAAAGGGAAGAGTGGAAGACGAATAGCATCATTAGAAACCCCATTACTCTTTATGGTAGCACAAATCTGCAGGAAATTCTTTAGATGATCATGTGGATTTTCAAAACTACCTCCACCAAATTCATCTACTTGCACCATTTGTATCAAAGCTAGCTTCAACTTAAAGTTATTTGCATGAATAGCGGGCCAATCAATGGATGGTGCAACTCCATCAACTGTGGGCATAAAGTACTCCCACATAGGTCTGTAAATCTCATTTCCTGCTATCGAATGAGGAAGATTATCATTGGCCATAACAGGAATTGGCAAATTTTGTTGCTCTACAGCAGGGTTCCCATTGTGTCCATTTCCATGATCTCCATTCCTTCTCCCATCTCCTTCTTGAGGATTTTCTTACCTCTCCATTGCTCTTATATTTTCTGCTCGTCTTTCTATTAATCTCCAATGATAAGTCCTGCTAATTTCTGGATCAAATTGCAAGTCTTGGACCTGTTCACCTGATATACAAGAACAAATTGATCAAGGTAAACTATTTTTGGTATTTATTTATTTATGTTTTTTTAGATTTTTATAGATTTTCTCAATTTATGTGCTTAGTTTAAGGGCTTAATTACCATCCTAATATTAACAACCATAGCTCCCCGGCAACGACGCCAATTTGAAACTGTAGTATTAACACCTATTATACTCTAATGATTTTCAATTTTAGATGCAAGTGTAATACTTAATCGGTCAGCGAAATCACCGTAGCTCCTCGACAACGACGCCAATTTAAAACTGCAGTATTAACACCTATTATACTCTAATGATTTTCAATTTCAGACATAAGTGTAATACTTAACCGATTAGCAAAATCATCGAATACAATGCAGTATTATCTGGTAAGTCCAGGTCGTATCCAAAGGGAGCTATATAGCTAATTACTAGAATTTGAATCTTACCCTAATCTAAGCTATCAAATTTCGAATTCTTAATTACTCTATGGTGATTGACTAAAAATAAACTATCAATTGATTGTTAAGGATTAAAACCTTATATTCTAGCAACAACAACGAGGGATATAGGGTTAGGAAATGCAGATACAAATATGAATAATGTATTTATATTCTCATTTAAAATAACTCATGCTTCAAATTGATATTTGAAGTTGATTATTTGGGATTTAATCAAATTCACTAGAAATTGCTCACCTCCCGGAGTAGCAAAAATCCTATCATAACATAAACTATCATGCCAAGGCAATTTATCTATAATTAATTGTTTAATAGTAATTTGCTCTCACCAAAATTACTATTCTAGTTAAAACTATAAACTAAGCACCGCCAAATGACCTAAATTTGTAATTCTAACAGTAATAAGATCAGTGAATTCTTAAATTTCATCATAGACTTGTATATCCCTATGACAACTCTTTTTCAAAAACTTAAGTTTTACTTGTGTAGATCATAGAATCCCTTACGAGTATCTCTAATCCTACCCATCTACTTTATGTTAATTAGACACATATTAAACAGATTACAAGCAAAGATAACTAAATTCCCAAATAATTAAAATCAATAAAAATATGATTCATAAATCAATTCATTATATCCATTCATGCATATTCATAACAATCTATAAACAAACATCTCAAAATACAATCAAGTATATATATATATATATATATAATAAAACAGGGACATAAATACCTTAGAATTGATTCCTTTCCATAAATTGATGTCTCTAGATCCATAATCCCACAATTGTAGGCACTACTTGATTGTATCTAAACCTTAATCATCTCTATGGTGCTAGAACATTAGGGTTTTAGTGCCCTAAAGAAGAAACAAACTCAAACATTTTTAAAACTCTCTTTTTCTCTCTATTCTAATAATTTTCGAATGTCCCTATTGTGAAGGAAACTCTAGAATATATAAGCAAAATTCCAAGCATTTCATCTAATTTTTTCAGTTACAAAACGTATGCTAGTAGTTACACTTTTTACGTCGGTGGCTTACAGGTCACGTACATTCCTATAATGCTTTGAACACTGGTGACTTTGGTTTTGGCTTTAATAATTTGGTTTCTATGGATGAACTACGCTGCTTGAAAGCCAATGGCATAGGGTTTAAAATGTCTGTGTATGATAGAAACGTCAAAGGCCGACTATATCCACTTCAAGGTCGGCTGTGCTTGTAACGGCTTTAATAAATTGTATTCTATTCACATTCAACATCGTCTAAATGTCGGCTGCTTTGATTCCCAAAAAGCCAACATTGGACAAAATTGCAGAAGCTGGCTTTCATGTATTCCCACATCGACAAAGTTGAGCCAATGCTTGATTTTTTGTTACTGATCTTTAGCATGTACCGCTTTAGGCTGGCGGCGTATAGGACAATTTTTGCTGGCCTTTGAATTCTTGAATCTGTTCCACTTCAAAGCTGGGTCGAAAGCCGACAACGTAGAGGCAGTGTTAAAGTTTAACATTCTGATCATCCTTTAGGCTAATTGTACGCCGGCGGCTTATGCTCTAGAAAAGCCGGTGTACCCCTTGAGATTTTTTAATTTAAGCTCAAACTTCCTTGTTATGCTTTCCTTTGTTCAATTTAGACTTGAAATATGAACTTAAACAATACGAGTACCAATTCTAGCAATTTTTATAAAATTCAAGACAAATTAATCATTAATTGCTTACTAAAAGTTGTGTAGAATATGATCTTATCATGAGCCCTAAACTTGTCATGCTTTAATTTATCTCGCAACCAAGTCTGTGCTCGTTGAGCCTTAGATTTATACTTATTGCGCCCTGGAGTTAAACTTGTCGAGCCCTTGATTTACCTCGCAATCAAGGTCGTCACCAATGCCGTGCTTCCTTGTTTTGTTTCACCTGTCGCGCCTTAGATTTACACTTCGCTTGAACCAATCGAGCTCTCAACAAAGTCTGCAATCAAGATCGGGGCATGATAATTTGTTCCTGCACAATTTGCAGAGAACAACACACATACAAACATAAACATATATATGCACATTAAGGCCTAAACATATCAAAAACAAGTTTTTCTTGTTAAATGTAGGTTAACTAAGTTGTGGAACATTTGTGCAAAACATTTTCTCATCAAAATAATATTGTAACCAACCTTGATTCATCATTTTAGACTTGCCTTAAGATTTAACCCAAAATCTTATAGGGTTTGTAAAAGTATCCAAAACCTGTTCCAAACCCTATAAAGACTTATCGAATTGGATAGATTAAATATCTTGTCAAGAATTAGATGATTGCATTCTTGTTGCCCTTTATTTGTAGATTAATTTTATATCATATTTTTTTATGGTCTAACTAAGATGAAGAATGGATCAAGACAAATTGCATCCAATTAAGATTGCAAATGAGCTGAGTTAAGCCAGACTTTTAAATGCTTGGACTTGACTTGTTTAAAAAATTATCGAGCTTGATCATAACTCTTTATCAATTATGAAATTAAGGCTCAAGCTCCGCTTTTTTGTTATACGAGTTTCATTTCGAACTCAAGTTTAATCCATTTACAAATTTAGCTCAAGTTGAGACAAGCTTTTTATCGAGTCTAGCTAAACTTTGACCAGGCTTGGTTTAAGTTCCAGCTCAACTAATTTAAATAGCTCTTTTTCTTTTTCTTTTTTTAATTTTTTTAAAATCTAAAAATAACATATAAGAGCTATTAAATAGATATATATGCATACATTGAACACAAATTAGTTTTGTTATTTTAATTATATATTTATATAATATATTATAAATATAAAACTCATCAATTTACTACTAAGATTGATCATGAGCCTATGAAGAAGCTATTTATGAGTCCATTTGTAAGCTTTTTCATGAACTTAGATAAGTTTGTTCACAAGTCGATTGCAAGTTTAAATCGAAACATGAATTTGAAGTTTTATTTGAAATTTGAGTTCGATTCGTTTATTAACCAAGTTCAAGCTTACTTAGCTCACTTACAACTATAGATCCAATAAAGAATTGCTAGGCTAATCTAGTTCCGACTAACCTTGTGAATATAATGGTTAAAAAATGCTATTATAGGAAGTTGCGTATGAAAGGTAGGAGGTCTATATCCTTTTATTTCTCTCTCTCTTCTTTTTTTTTCCCAATTAAAGCAATCAAAATATTAATTTAGGGTATGTTTGGATGATATATTTTTTTTAGTATCTATATTGATATATGGTCTATTTAATTAATTTATAAATAAATTATCCGTTTTTTTTTTATTTATTTTAACAAATAATCTATATAAAAACATAAAAAAATACGAAGTCAACACAAGATAAAAGTGACGAAGAATACGGTAGCTTGAAAGTCAAGTCGTTTCTCCTCTTTCCCATCCAATAACACTCTCTCGGCCACACTATCAAGTCTCTCTCTCTCTCTCGCTCTGGATCGAATTTAAACGCCAATCAGGTATCAATCTTTTCTCCCAAACCCTAACCCTAGATCCAGTTCTCTTGATCTTACGAAACATCTTCTGATTCAACTCACGATCTAAGGAATCACTTATAAATGCAGTTTCTCACTTTCATTTGGACTGTTTTGATCCGTTTTTTCTACACTCGAATCTGATTTTTAGCAATATGAACTGGATGGCCACTTTTACTTTTTTTTTTTTTTGTTATTTAACTTCGATCTGTGATTTTATACTTGTCTCATTGACGTGACGAACTCATGTGTTTTATTTGGCTTTTGATCAGTGCCACAAGTATATTTTAGCTGAAATGTTAAATGACTCACTGAATCGGGGCTTCTCATCGGTATCAGATTCGTTTGTATACGTTAATTGGACTGAATCACTAAATTGGTCTCTCAATTTGGGTCTTAAGTTTAATTTTCATTTAATCGGACCTAAACATGTCAAATGGGTCAAATTAGACTCTAATCTTTCCCAAATGTGCATATAGATATGAATTTGGATGGCTGTCGGGGTAAGAGTGGCAGTTGTCAGGGACAATCTTAATTTTGGAGGATTTAGGTGCTTGTATTAGCTATCAACCATTCAAAGTGTTTAGGTCCGTTTGATGTAATTCTTAGTTTAGGGTTTGCATAGAGCTTTGTTCACGGGGGATGAATTGGTATGGCATTTTGCTTGAAAGCATTTTGGATTTATTGGTTATGTATAAAGCTATCGATGGGTTTACATGGAAATTGATTCGTAACATTATTGTACTATTTTAATGTACACATGTAGTCTAGTTTGGTTAAGTGTTTCCTTGTTCAAATCTCAGCTTTAAATTGAATCATTGGTTAGCTAGTTTGGTTTACCATGCAGTCAAATATTGTTGATATAAAAATGTTATGAATTGGTCGGGTCTCAGTGAGCTAATATCATTTTTCTTTTGATGGATTAACTTTAAGGCTAGTGTGGAGGTATACTAGGCCCTTTCTTGGTCAATGGTTTAAATGGAATCATTTTCATTGATCTGTTATCTCCATAGGTCATTGTGAGTGATAGGTTGATCTCTAAAACCATCTTGTTAATGCTTCAGATACTTCACTGATTCTTATTTCAGTTTCGATCCTTAGATGTCATTTCTGTTTATGGGATCTATAGTAACCTTGTGCAATGCAAAACACCCTTTTTTCTTATTCTATTGGATTATAACATTGATGGCCATGACAATTTCTCAGCCTCAGCCCATCAAAGAGTGAAGGAATTGTATCCATGTACAGAGGACCTGAAATATGATAAATTGACATTTTTCTCTCAAGGACTTTTTAGCTTAGACTAAGGACCGGTCTGAATCAATATGATCTTACTTTGGAAGCAGTGCTTTAATTGAATCATTTAGTATCTATGTTAATCATGTTCCTTTTTGGAACATGTAGCAAATGATAATTACATGCTATATTTTGATGGCTTTCACTGTCTATTAGACTTGAAAGCATCAATGCTTTATCACTTTCTCTCATTATTGCATGTTCCTGAAGTAGACTTTTATTGATAATTGATAGAATGGGTCGTGGAGTTAGCAGTGGTGGGGGACAGAGTTCATTGGGTTATCTTTTTGGTAGTGGAGAGGCTCCAAAACCAGCTGCAAGCAATCCTGACTCTCCAGCAGGTGAAGTAGATAATCGTCCTCCCTCCAGGGCTGTTGCGGCTTCTCCACCAGTGGATGTTTCCAAGCAGATCCCTGCTGGAATTCACAGCACTTCATCCAACAATTACATGAGAGCTGATGGCCAGAATACTGGCAACTTTCTCACAGTATGATTCCTAATACTTTCTGGCTTGTGCAAATCTTATGAATTTCTAGGCTTGAAGTTGACTTGACACTTGATATACTTCCACTTCCAAGCGTGCGCGCCACCCCCCCCAAACCAAAAAAAAAAAAAAAAAAACCTTTCTCCTTTGTTGGGGGCATATATAGTGTAGCTGGATTTTAATATGAAACATTAATTGAGGTCAGTTTTAGTGATAAGCTCCTAGCACAGCCTGAATTGATTTTAGAGTATTTAAGAAGAGAAGGTGGATAGCGCTAGCCTTTTTTGGGATAAGTTGTGCAGCTAAATTTTTTTGCTAAACATTTACTGCTTGTTCATTCCGCTGTAATTGCAATTTCATTACAACCTTATTTCTTACGAGTAGCTATTACGACCTTTAGTTCACTGAATAGTGATTCCACGATGAATCCGTATTACATATAATATTGAATAGCCATTCTTTATTCTAATCTATGAATATTAATTCAATACTGTAACTGTATTTTTTTTGAAATACCACCATTTAAATAAAAAATTAATAAAAAAAAATCTTATTACAGCTTTATTCCATTTTTCGTAATAGAAATTCGATTACAATCTTATTCATTCAGCGAAGTGAACGAGCCCTTAGTAGTTGGGTTGAGGATGCGACTTCAACTAGTCTCCCAAAATTTATTAGTCTTATGCCAAAAAACTGTCTGCATCAAGCATTTTGCACTTTTGGGATCTCATTGTTACTACATTGATTTCACTTTTTTTGGCTCAAATCATCAGCAGATATGTACCTATATCGATCAACAATAAGTTAATCTGATTTAGGGAATGATCTTGGATGCAGGATCGACCCTCAACAAAGGTGCATGCAGCACCTGGTGGTGGCTCATCCTTGGACTATCTGTTTGGTGGCGGTGGAAAGTGAGGTCAGATATGCCTTCATATTCACAAACTGTTGAAGGTATGTGGCTAAATGATCTATGGAGCATCCATTCTGGACAAAGTGGTGTTTTTCTTTTACTTCTTTTGTTATCAAATCTTATTGCTTTTTGTATGTAGTATACAATTACGTTGGCTACCGGTGGTATCTTTTGTTGGAAGTTTACTTTCTTCTGGATGCAGACACAGTTGCAATCTGCAAGTCCTTGCACCAAGTTATTGATTGTTGTAATGCTTTGTTTCATCGTTTGGTGATAGGATTAACAGTTGCTTTCTCCTTTGGTTTAAAACAATGCTAACTCTTGTTCTTTTGTCTATATTACTTTCTCCTTGAGATCAAATTTTACAGTTCATCTTGTGGAAAATTATGTAATGAAGAATATAAATGCGGTTTCATTACTTTTGTATTTTGTGGAAAGTGATTCCTTCTGTCCGTTAGTCATAGGATTTTAAGGTGCGGGAGATAATAACTTAAGTTGTGGATTCATGTCTTTACATTCTCATCATTCTTTTGTGAAGAGCAAGGACATTGGATAGAATTAAACAAGGTTTTGAATTTATGTCTTTTAATTCTCGTCAAGCTTTTATTTAAGAGCGAGGACATGTTGCGAAGTCTTAAACATGGTTGAAAGGTTAAGACCTGCTGTGGAGTGCCGGAATCTCATCTACACGGTTATGTATAAATATTTTGACTTTGGATTGTGGGCCGCGCACGTTCCCTATAGAAATATGGGAAACTCTCACGGTTACTTTAGGATGAAACAAGTATCTACTAACTTTGTAAGAAAAAAAAAATACACAAATATAAATTATATAAAAAATAATTATACGAATACTGATGCAAAATTGCATCTTGAACAGACATTTCATAAATTTACATATGAAATGCTATTTGAAGATGTGATTCATTTAAAAATCATATAATGCTGAATTGCATCTTCAAAGGGCGTTTTATGTTTTTTTTTTTTAAGATGAATCGCATCTTGAAAGGGCGATTCATTTATTAATTAGAGTTAATGATTTAATTTATTAAGTCAAGGTGATTAAACTTAATCAATCTAATTTATTTTAACTCATTATAACTTAAGAAGTCAAGTTAAACTTAAGTTTATTAACTAAATTGATTTTATATCTAAATTTCACATTTAATCCAATTATTTATTAAATCTATAGATTCACTAAAGTCATGTTTAATTATATAAATTAACTAATATACCATTTTAAGTATCGATCATTTATTTCATTTTATCTTTCTTTTTATTTTATTTTATTTTTATTTTTGAACATCACTACGGGACAGATCACGCTCGTGATGGGGGCCGTGATTGTCTTTACCTACCCCATCATGCTTGTGATGGAGGCCACTGTCATCAATACGGGCCTTGTCACGCCCATAGCAAGGAGATAGCACCTCTTGTCACGGTTGTGATTTAGGTTGTTTCACTTGAAAATTCTTATTATAGGACATCACGTTGTTCGTAACGATCGTGATCTAGGCTGTAATGTTTATTACTTGCAAAATACGTCTATCATTATGCTTTATCTTTTGACCATAGGAGATCGCGATTCTTATCACGCTCGTGATCACTCTTGATTTTTATTTTCGCATGTATCATGAGTCGTGTTATGGCTGTGATGAGTAGGGGGACCTTACTATGTTTTTCTTTTGTATTTTACACAACTTTTAGTTACTTATATCAAACATACATCAACAAAACAACTTGTCATTATTATATCCATGCTTAATCTTGTCCTATAAACATTTTTATGTATATTTCTATATCGTATTTTTACAATTCATTTCATCAAACATGCCATCTACACATGCATACAAATTTCCACATTTAGACATATATGTTCATATCTTGCTAATTTTATCAATTCTTTTACAAGATCTATATCTATCTAGTTCTAATTTAACATTTGCACACATAAACAACAATAATAATAATAATAATAATACAAAAAACACCTAACTTGTCTTTTCAGCAAATCCAAGGAGGTTGGTCTTCTCTACTACTACTACTACTACTACTTGGATTGATGTGGCTTCTTCAAGCTAATTCCCTACTTAAATCTTGTTTTCCATCTTCAGTTTCTCTTTTAATCTTGTTAAACTTAAGCTTTGTGGTGTGATTTTGAAGAAAAGAATAGAAGAAGAAAAGGAAGAGAAGAAGAAAAGGAGAGAAAAAGAAACGTAGAAGAAATGAAAAAGAAGGGAAGAGAAAAGAAGAAAAAGAGAAGAAAAGAGAGAGATAGGTGGTGGCAAAGGAGAGGAGGAAAAAGGAGAAATTAAAGATATTTTTATGATAAGGATATTAGGTTTAAAACTTTTAGATTGATATCTTTAGTATCGTAAATAATTAGAAAATAATTTGAGAACATATATATTAGGAATTTTGTAACTTGATATGAAAACATAATTGAAAAGTTTAATTTATAAAAATTTGATATTTAATTCGGGTTCGGGTTTAAAATTGTTATTTTTAAACAAGTACTTGATTTCAAATATTAATAAGATTTTACAAAATGAAAGTTAACCAAGGTCTGAGGGTTTTAAAGAATTTATCAAACATTCAAGGTATTTATTTAGAGGTTTAGAGAATTGGAATTACAAGAAAAGTAATTCAAATTGATATTTGAGAGAAATTGGATAATTTGATTTATAAAATTGATAACTGAGCAAAGTAGATATTTTGAAGAGAATATTTAAAATCTTAAATCTTAAATTAACTTATTTACGGATTTAATTATATTGATTTGTTTATTCTTTTTCTATTATTTACTTATTTTACTCATTTAAATTATCTTGACTATATTCACAATTAACTATCTATGATATTATCCAATTAAACCATTTCTAATTTAATAAGGTGATGGTTTGAGGTATTTCAATGTAAGACTAAAGAAACTCAAGACACAAAAGTCTCCAATTGTTTAGAAATAAATAAGAATTCTTTTTAGTTTGAAGTATGTATAAATCAATCAAGTTTTGCTTTTAACCGTATTTATTACCACTATTGTTATTAACAACATACTAAATGGTGTAAGTATATAATAAATTTTTATTATTCGCATAATAAATATTTTAAACATTCTTTACTTTTTTTATAGTTATTTTTTCCACTTTTCCTTTATTTTTTGCCTTTTTCCTCTTTTTCTAGTTTTTTTAATATGGCGGTGATCCAATCTGTCCCAGCAAGATGACGAGTCGAAGGCCTTGAATTGCCTCTGCCCTAGCTTCCTGCGGAGTCATTAGGCGAGTCATAACCCAGCCTGTTTCCATGTCTAACTATAACCATTGTAATTTTTTTTTGAAATTTTTTAATGATTATAATCTTAAGATCACATAAACTTTCAAAGATATAAAAAATAAAATAGTTAGACAACTTTGCCTTAAGAAAAAAAAAAAGGCAATTTTAAACCTTATATTTTTCACTCAAGCTGACAATTTTAAATAGTTTTTTAACCTGAACTTTACAACAACCATAAGTATATAGTCATACAATGTTTAGTTTGTAAGGTGTGGAATCATTAAGTTTAAACAATTAAATTTGACATATTAAGGGAGGCAGTACGATATGTAATGCTATATAAAATTATATTATTCAAGGATTAGATAATTTGAATTATGACGGTTTTAAATTTACCTGGTTCATGGCCCATAAAAAAGTTTACTTGGTTCTGGTGGTTATAAGGCAAATGCCAAAACTTATTTTTAAATAAGAGTAAGTGGATATGATATTTATTCAAATCGGACATTGCATGCAAAAGTTATGCATCTTAGAAGTATAAATGTATATCTTTTATATTCTCGTATTTAATTTATTAAACAATTAATTTCTTGCAAATTAATATGAATTAAATACTAGAATGCATTTAAATTAAAGTATTTGTACTATAATGCAATAAAAAAAATTAAAGTATTGACACTGAATTAAAAAAAAAAAACAGCTGTTAACTTTGGGGAGATAACCAATTGAAACAAAATATAAAAAAAGAGTTACTATATCGATAAAGAAAAAAAAGCTAACAATTAGAAGCATAGACACCTTAAGCAATTTATTTACTAATTCCGAAGTCAATTGACCCAGTATAGTTACCACTGTTGAAGCCTCGGTCATTGTTTTCAAGGGTTTCAAGGTGGATTGATTCATAATAATAAATTAACAAATAAATAAGTGAATGGTGTTTTACTAAAGTTAGTATTTTTTAAGGTTTTCAAACAATCATGATTTTAAAATAAGAATTTTAGCTTTTTTTTTCTTTAAAGAATAAATTCGTGAATTTTTTTATTAAATTAATATAAATTCCCACACTAAAGTTTTTATAATATAAATGCCTACGACACCACGAGGATTAGTGATGCCTACTGCCTTGGCGTATTACAAAGCGGATGAAAAAAATTAAAGATGAATTTCCCCGTCAAACCAAAAGCGATCTTCTTTCATAAGTCATTACAGATAGAAATAGATTATTAAAGAATTTCGGAAAAAAAAAAGTATATTATCCTTCTGTATTTGAATTGATTGGTGTCATTGCATCACATGGGCTTATGGTTGCCGTGATCTAGGCAATAACAAATGTAATAATTGGAAGTTATAATATCCCTTTTTGTGTATTTTATGGGATTGGCTTGAATATATGAGGAGAGGGAAACAATTTTATTGTTAGAATTGTTGTTTGGCAGCCATAAAGTTTGAGAATTCACGCCATTTGGTTATAACTTATAAACAATTCTCTTTTAATAACTTGATTGGTTAGTAATGGCACTTGTCAGCTTGTAATAGGTTGGTTAGATAACACACTCACACACACTTTGTATCCTAACTAACACAACAATTTTGGAGAAATGAAAATTCTTCTTCCTCTACTTTTGTCTTCAACAAAGTAGCATTCTTGATTTGTAATGCTCGAACAATTTGGATTTTTCAATTCCTCACATGGTATCAGAGCTCCATCCAAGTTTTGATTTTTGTTTTGTCTGAGTTCCTTTGTTTATGTTCTTGAAGAATTCTTTCATTAGAGTTCGTATTCAAGCTATTTGTGATATTTTCGATTTCAATATGAATTCAATAATCAGATTGTTAGTGATCCCTTACATCTATTTAGTTTTGATGTTCCTAGTATGAAAATAAGAAATCGAGTTTTAATCGAAGAAACTTTCTTCCATGGCGTCGATCAGTTAGGTTATCTTGGTGCAAAACTAAAATTGGGTTTATAGAGGGAACTGCTCTTAAACCTGAAGAGAAATCTCTTGATTTTGTTTTATGGTCTAGTTGTGACTATATAATTACTTGTTAGATTCTTAACACGATGGTTCCAGGTGTGGCACAAAAATTTCTGTATGTTGAGTCGGCGTATTAACTGTGGAAACAAATTGTTGAACAATATGGAAGTGCATCTGGCTCTCTTGTTTCAATTAGAACACAAAATTACAAATCATAAGTAGGAAAACATGTTTGTGAGTGCATATTATAATAAATTGAAGATATGTTGGGATGAATCGAATGATTTCGTTTATTTCCTATGTATACTTGTGGTAAAATGGAGCTATGTGGATGTGATTTGAAAAGAAAAATAGCAGAATATGAATCTCGGACTAAGCTCATGTAATTCCTTATGGGATTAAATAAGGCTTATGAGAGTGTTAGAAACCAGATCTTGTTAATGGAACCATTGCCAAACATCAATAGAGCTTTTTTATTTGGTCCAACAAGTGGCGAAGCAATGAGAGGTGACACGGCTTATTGGTACCAGAGTGAAAGTGTTTTCTTGTAATATTAAAGGTACCAATATGCCCAACTTTGTTGATAGGAAGAAGACGAAGAAATCCTTTGGCAAGCATTGCAAAAGAGATGGTCATATTGTAGAGGATTGCTTCCAATTAGTGGGATACCCAGAGTGGTTTAAAGGAAAACATTTTATGAATACTAAAGGAGCATATGTAATTTTACAAAGCATAATGAACAACTTTATATAGCTCTTGATTGTGATATTTCAGGTGTTCATGAGACTAAAGTGACAACACCATCTACTCCTAGAGTTGATAAAGCTATGATGCAATTGATTTGTGTTGAAATGATGAATATGTTAAAGGAGCAAGGAGCTATGTAGCCATACGGAAGCAAATTCCATTCATTTTGTAGGTATCTCACTTAGCTCTTGTTATCTTAGCTTTAGAAATAATGACAAATGTTCTTGGATAATAGATGGTGGTGCAACTGACCATATGATCTCATATTTTGACATTTTATTTTATGTTCGAAATTTGTCACGACCTTTACCTATTAAACAACCAGATGGCCGAATTATATCAATAAAACAAATCGGATCTATTCGTATTGGCTTATTTCTTGTTCTCAAGAATGTGTTGTTTCGTCCCTCTTTTAAACACAACCTTTTATTCATTCATAAACTTGCTTGTGATAACAACATCCTTGTTGGTTTTACATCATCTCGTTGTCTTTTCTAGGACCAGAAGAATAAGAAAACCATGGTCATCGCACATTTACAACAATGCTTGTACATTCTTCTTTAAGAAGATCTTGGTGTTTCTCATACTCTAGATGAACATTCTACACATTTATCATCATGCAATCAATCTCTTTATGATAATGATGCTCAAATACGTTTGTTACATGAGCGTCTAGGTCATAGTTCTCTTACTAAAATTCAATACTTGGAAGACTTTCAAGTTCTTAAATGTACGAATCTTATTTGTAATACTTGCCAAGAAGCCAAATTTCATAGGCTTTCTTTTGTTCGTAGTGATTCTCTTTCCCTGTTTCCTTTCCATTTACTTCATGTTGATGTTTGGGGACCTTATCATGTTTCTTCTTTATCGAATGCTGCATATTTTCTTACAATCCTTGATGATTGCACTAGGACTACTTAGACTTATTTGATGCATCATAATTCACAAGTCAATTCTATCTTGAGACATTCCTTTAAGTATGTTACTAATCGATATTTATATGTACTCATCGTTTTCTCGTTATTACTTTTATTAAATCCTATGATATAACTTCTTTAATCGATTTAGTTGATTGGTTCATATTTTTCTTAGAAAGTCTCACATTATCAATTGTGCATCATACTAGTGTTGCAGCCTAGTTGTTGCTTCCATTCAAAAAACCAACCCATATCATAGTGGATGGCTAGTTCGCAACTTACCTGCTCATGTGTTACAATTCAATGCTTAAATTATCACTATAACAATTACTAACCTTATAGAACTCTACAATTATTAGTCTGTGGCCAACACTTCTAATACTTTAGTAGTCTTAAAATGTATACACAAGCACAACCAACATTCAACTTCATGGTTTTAATAGTTTATGTTCATTACATTAAGTACCCTATACGCATTAGCGACACCTAATGGTAATTAAGGACTTATATTTGGCTCAACATTTTAGAGATAATCTAAAAGAAAATTCACTCCTAATAATCGAATATACAACAAATTGTCATACTTTAGTTATACTAGATATTCACAAATTTGAGCTTTAAAACTTGATTTCTTACTAAATCAAACACTTGAGACCTAAAATAATTTATAAAGATTTTCCACAAATTAATTCAGTTAACTTATATAATTACAAGATTGACTAGAGTTCACTGAAAGGAGGTACAGTTGACCATAAAACAATAGTTGAATGAAAGATGAGAGTAGATGACCATCCTATCCTTTTAGTTGACTCTACCCTCCTAACTTAATTGATCAAGGTGATTTGGTTGATTCCCTTTACGAAAAATGGTAATGAAAAAACGTTAACCACTCTTCCTTAACAATTATTCTTCAAATGAAATCAATTCTTAAAGATTCACTATTTCTACAATTGATTCCATTCTCAACACAAGTAATTCACAACATCAATTTATAACGCTCTAACATGAAGGTATTACAACCTGCCACGTATTCTCACTTGATATGGACATAGCAAGTGATGCGATGGAAAAGATAGCAAATAATTATTTAGAAAAGTGGCATAGAATTTGACAATGGCAATTTCGTAATTTTGGAGAGTTATGGATTTTGACCGAGCGGGACCATATTCTGAAGGGAATCGAACCAATGAGTAAAACTCACAGCTTTGCTTGTGATGCATGCTGGGTTTCGGCCAAATTCCTTTGTTTAGGCTATCAAAACCGTGTTTTTACTATTTTTAGTAACTTTTCTATATGTCATATCTTTTAATAGGATATTCTTTTTTATATGCCGTCCGTGGTATTAATCTCGTCCGTTCATTTATTTTTGCCCTAGGTATTATTTAGATAGGTTTCCTTTTTTGGTAAAAAAAAAACATATTATATATTCTAGGGTTACAGAAGGCGCAGACATATGTTGTTTTGAATGAAATTTCTTTGAGAGTGTTCTCTCTATTCCAAAATTCATCATCTTCGTGTAAATTTCGATTTTTGATGCCAAATTTCTAGGTATTGTTAGAATAAATTGATATTTGAAGATCACAAGCCGGGTATTCGTGCGCAAATCAACGTCTTGCAATAAACCCTATCGTACCTCCGCTGCGTTAGTAAGGCTATTATTCTACTAATATCATCAACATCTCTTTATAGGGATACTTTTAAATACCATGTAATAAGAAAAAACTTCATAACAACCTAATTGGCATAAGCCAAAGGCCAACTCAATTTAAATTAAGATATCTTAAGAATAATCTCATAAAACTTTAGATTTATAAAAACATATAAAACTTTATAAGATCATAAATTTTATCTATCTTCAAACTAGAACATCTAAATATCAGCAGGAAAATCAGGTCTACTATCGTCCTCCTCATAATCTACATAGACATCATATCCAACTAGATCAAATAGTACATGTTCATCACCTATTCCTCAAATATGAAAGGAATGAGCATAAAGACCCAGTCTGCCATACGAAAAACATATGCACATGAGCATACGTAATACATATTTACATACAATCAAATATTATATGCAATAATAAATAGGTTATTATCTTTGATTAACTAACAAACAACACAGTTTCGAACTATTAGTCATTAGTCCTAAACCTGCATTAACTCATGACTCCGTAAAATCAACTAGTATGGAAAATAGGTAGTATATACATGTATTGGTGTTGGAAACTCCCACACACCTTGGGTATTATTTTCGCACCACTCATAGACTATCGGAATCATATTTGTGCACAACTCCACTTAGAACAATGACACACACAAATCATCAGGGTGCTATCCTAGTAGCAATGGTTCTTCCAATCTACTAGACCCAGCCATAGACAAGCAGCAAATCAAATTTAAAGCCAGATAATAATGAATCAATTTACAATTTCTAATCCTACAAACATAAGCAACAAATAAGGCAAAGTCAAACCTGAAATCACCTTAGGAGTAGGAATCGTAACTTCACCAATGATACCTAAATCATCAAATATTTAATCAAAACATCTTCTCGCAAAAAAATCATAAATTCACCATCATATAAACCCTAAACTGGGAAAAAGATTACAAACTCTAAATTCATACACACCTTTCTTCTTTGGTTTGTAAAACCATAAAATCACTAAAAGAATAGGGTTTCTCCAAAAACTCCTGTAAAATTATGACTTTCTTCAACAAAAAATCAAGTAACTTAGAAAAAAACCTCACTTTTTATATCACCAAAGGAAAAGAAAAGATTCGACTTACCTATCTCTTGATACTTGTTCTTCCTTGATTGCAGAACACTAATCTCCAACAGACTTAGAGTTTTTTTTTCTTTTTCCAAAACCTCCTTCAAAATCGAAAGAGAACCGTAGGAATAGATCACTCCTTAGATTGTTAAAGACTTGACGATAACTAACCCATCTTGATCTTACTTCTTGATCTTCCTTAATGCAAAAATTACTATTAGAGAGGATTTTGAAAGAATTTTATGTTTAGGAATGATTTAGTGTAGGACAAAGCTTAGGTTATATAGGAGACAAGAAATAACTCCTTATCTTTAACAACATCTCTTCATCTTTAATACCGTCTCTTCATCTTTAATATCATCTTTAATAATATTTGTTCTTCTTTAATAACATCTCTTCATCTTTAATCGCGTGTCTGCAAAGACAAAATATTTAATTATACTTTAGTATAGACTATAAATCCCTCTTATTTTTAATTAAATGACACTTTTATCCTCTACTATAAATCATTTATCTTTATATTATAAAATTAAACCCAAAGACAGTATGATAATCAAGGAATTAGAGAAATTATTTTGTTTTGTTGATTAAAACCTTTATTTTACTTTAAATCGTAAATTGATTGAATTCTACAAGAATTACATATTAGAAAAAAAAGAGGGAAAATTGCAAAGCATCATATGTATGCTTTTAACAGCAGAAGGCTAATATGTTTACAACTACACTTGAATTTATGGTGTCAACAATTAGTAGATTCAAATAACAAATCTTACTATCTAAATCACAAAACTCCAAATTGTATTGATCACTACTTAGAAAACTTCTCCTTTCACACACTATAATTCTTCGTCTTACACTACCCAAAACCCTACTTAAACTTTCCCTTCATCAAATTAACTACATGCCAAAAAGGAAAATGGTGTACTGACATGAAGGAAGGGCAGAGAGAGGGTGCCACCTAGAGAGTGAAGAAAGAGGGTCTAATTGTTTCCCTTGACCGATCAAAGTTTCCAAAACACTTAAAGACTGGTATGTTGAGAGATCCGAACTTTCATTTAAGAGAGAAAAAAAAAAAAAAAGGATGATTCCCCCTAATGGACCTACTGCCACCCGAAGTGAGCAATCAATGTAAACAGTTGCTGGAAGTAATAATGCGTGTTGTATCCACAAGCAATTAAGTCCATGTTTGGCAAAGCTGTGGTTACTTCGAATACTTGCCATAAATAAGTGGACCACTACCAAACAATTAGATTTTTGTCTTCCTATCCTTTCATATGATTATGACATTTCTCTTTCTCGCCTCACTAATTTGACGACACCTGTTTTCGTACCCAACACAACCGTCCCTAGAGTTTTGCTCATTATCTGGTCCTCTTTTATTATATACTTAAGCTTGTCACTTCAGTAATAAAGTAAGCGATCATGCTAATGGAGATAGAAAGAAAGTTAAAAAAAAAAAAATTAATTACATGTAATAAGTCCTTGATTAATACTGTACTCCAAAGTTGTTCAATTAAATATTGATGATATCATAGTGAGCTATTTACGGTCTCTACGGCATCGCACTCATTGCGTGTATGGTATGATCAGTCAATACTTTACCATGCCATAGTTTAATGATTTTCGTCGTTTTCCAATTTGTATATTATGCTCACTGGCCTGCAAAGGAGTCAATTTAAGGCGCTCCGACTCGGCTTATTTAAAATTCGCTGAGGTGGAGTTTGAATTGAACTTTTTAAGTTTAAGTATAGCTTATTCAATTAAATAAGCTTTATTTCGAGTTTAAGTTTGATTTTTTTACAAATCGAGTTTGAATCGAGTCAAGCCTTTTATTTAGCTTAGCTGAACTTTTATCAAGCTCAAATTCAACTCATTTAGATAGTTCATTTTTCATTTTGTTTGAATATAAAAATAACATATGATGGTTACTATACATATATATGTATATACATATTGTTTGAAGTGTGTGGATCCTATATTTATGTGGGGTGAATTAATTAGAATCGACCTATATTAGAAGGCAGATAGTTTTATGTTTAATAGGCCTAAGAGCTAAGATGGTCTATACTCAATATCTTGTCACTTATATTTTAGTTATTTTGTCTTTTGGTATTTCATGGGGTTATTTTTATATTTTCATCTTCTCACACCCGGTTTCACTCTTCATTTTTTGAAACCTTTCCTTTAGCTCTTTTCTTTTAGCTTAGTTTTAGTTGGTGCTAGTTCTTTTAGATTTTCTTTAGATAGCATGTTGCGAGGCAATATGCTTTGACACCACTATCAAAAGTGTATGTGGACTCTAGATTTATGTGTGAGAGAGTTTGTGTAGAATGGGTTGTTTGCCTAAGGCCAAGCCAAAGGAGATCTACACTCTTTGCTTTATGATTTATATCTTAGTTATTTTATCATTTAGTATTCCATGTGAGACTATTTTTATTTTTCATCATCTAATATATATATATTAAATAGAAATGGGTTTTTATTGTTTTAATTATAGATTTATGATTAATATATCATAAATATAAAACTTACAAATGTGCTAACAATATGGGTTTGTTAACAAGTCTATTAACTAGCTTATTTTTTTTGGCCAAGTATTAACTAGCCTATTTGCAAGCTTATTGATGGATCCAAATGAGTTTGTTCACAAATCTAAATCGAAACTCAAGCTTAACTTATTTATTAATCGAGTTGAAGTTAAGTTGAGTTTAAAGTAAGTTGAAAAGCGAGTTTAGCACAAATAATTCGTAACCTATTTGGCTCGTTTGTATGTCGAAGATTAAAAATTAACTGACTTATGGTTTTAGATTCATTATAAGGTACGGGGGCTTTCTTTTTCTTTATATATATGTACATATACATATATATATATATGTTAGTACAAGTTTGAAACACATCAGTTGATATAAGATTTATGAATTGTTGACAGGCACAGTTTATGTTTTTCAACATGTAAGTTTATCAATTGTCAAACAAATTGCTGTGGACATGATTAATACAGAAGCCGTAATGGGAAAAGTGAATAGTCACGTTCTGTATCCCACCAAAATCGGCAACAATGAGATTCCGAAATAAACTATCATCATATGTTGAATGGGCTTTGGATTTTCAAATGGTTTCTTATTATTTTGGGAAAAAAGTTATTATCTTTTTATGTGTCTAAAAATCATTAGAGACTATTCACACCGGCCATTGATATTGATATTTCGAGATATATATATATAGGATAAAAGGAATAATTACACGTATATATCGATGGTTTAGATCCCACCTAGTCAATTTTTCAATTTTATATGATGTTTGATGCATATGGATGTGAAATGAAATTAAAAATCTGTGGTGCTGAGTGCTGATGGAAGCTGATAGAGAAATTCAAATTCCATGATGATTTATGTCAACATCTGCACACAATAATGACCTCACGCTTGATAAAACAAGTCCGGACGCACATGCATATGTAAATCTAATAATTTGATATTATCAAGTGCACCCATATATGAGGTTTTTGATACAATTTCTTAGATAGATATGAAGGGTTTGTTTAATTTAGTAAGGTCCTCTATGAAGGAATCTCATAAGTAATTTTTTTTAAAAATATTTTATTATTATTTATAAAGGTATTTATTATGTAAAAATAAATGAAATCTATAAAAATATAAAAAAATGAATAAACTTATTTGAAATATATTATGAAGAAAGAGTGATAAGATTTTTCAAAAAAAAAAAAATTTCTTTAAATATCAATGCGACTCCAAAAAGATCTTATAAATGATTTTATGGATATGGATATCCTAATGCATCATTGATGATGATTAATCAAAAAAAAAAAAAAAAATTTGCAACTGTCTGGTAGGGACCTCACTAAATGTAGATCGTTGTTACAAGGATTACGTCAAGAGACCCACAAATTCATGGTATCGTTAGGCCTCCTTTCTAATGATAGCTAGGTCCGTAATACACATGGATATATTATTCTTTCATATCCTTAGCGATTTAGTTATCCTTAGGTTGACGCAAAAATCTTCTTGGTTTTAATAAAGGTGAAAAATGAAGAAAGATGCTCTGGCAAATCACCACCAATTATTGGGGTCATATGATAGAATTGATAGTAAAGTGGAAATTTTACTTATCATAACATGGCTTTTTATTTTTTTAATGAAAGTCATGATTCTTAGATTATTCAACTCTTTTTTTGCCCCACAAAAATCATAGGTTCATGTTCATCCACCGGCCTTTTTTCGTCCCCTCCTCAATCAAGGTGTGCACCCTCGGTTATTGTAATTTCTTGAGTTAAACATGAAGATGTACAGTAATTCCCCAATTTACAAGTAAAAATTGTGCTAAAATCTTGTTTGATAATTTATTTATTTAAGATATCAATATTTTTAGTGGTTAAAAAAAATCAACGTTTGATAAAATGAGTCAAATAAGGTATTTATAATTGACTATTGAGGAAAATTAAAAGGAATTAATTAAAAGATGATTAAAATATTGATACCTTAAACGAGTTTTATCAACATCAATACCTTATTGGGAGCTTCTACGATCTCGTTAATGGGACCATCCTGTGAAATTCAATACCTAAAATATTAACTATTTTAGAGATTCAATCACGATTGGGTAAGGTGCACATCGTTGAATAGCGAGGGGTCGATCCTCTCAAATTTGACGATGAGATCATAGAATTTTCCTCTCTTATTTCATCATTTTATGAAATATTGGTTCCTCTTTTTAATTATTCAAAATCTTGATATCTTAAATAACTTTATCTCCACATATTGATACCTTTTAATGTAATTAATTACCTATTCTTTTCCTCTCTTATTTAGCTAGAGTATTGAGTTTTATTCTCATTTGCAGATAGATTTTCTATGAGTTAATGCCATCTAAATTCGTATATACATATATTGCCTCGAATTTTTTTCAGTTGCAAATAGATTGAAGATCGTGCATCATATAACGTGTCAGTAATACTACCGAGAGTCGTCGAGAATATATATTTTAATTTCATCAATTATTTCCATTAATTGTTTTAAATAATCCTCATGTGAATGTTTATCTTTTAGAAGAAAAAAAGAAAAAGCGAGAAAGGTTTGAAAAGCTAGAAGTTAAAAGAGTTGAAACCGCTGCTGCCTACTGGTGCTGGAGATCTAATCCGATGATCAATAACCAAAAAGTGGACCTTTTACAATTCTGACCTTGCATTATCTTCTTGACAGCGGCTTTGTTGCATTCCATAATTTTCAAAAAGGGGAAAGGAAGAAGAAGAGAGGGAGAGATTGATTTTGTTAAAGAATATTCACTATTTTATATAATACGGAATAGATAATGAATTCTTATTTCCTTTTTTTACTAGAGGAACGACTATTTCTGATTAAAAAGTATAATTTGTTCCAATAATATCCCTAATAATAAAATAAGGAATTGCAATTCTTTTCTAACCTTATTTTATTCCAATAAATCAAATGTATCGTAATAGTTTTATATTTCATAAGTATTAGATTGATGATATTGAATAAGATTTCAATTAATTTTGTTAAAGTTGCTAGATGATTTATACAGCAGCATTTAAAGATTGAGTTAGAGTTTTATTTGTGATTTTATAGGATATATAAGTTTTGGTAATATTTAGGCATGTGTTTTTGAAATATCTGTAATTCTACTATGTTAATTAAAAAAGTGCAAGTTAAATAGTATAAAAATATGAAAAAATTTGAACCAAATTAGGACATAAACTAGAAATTTGAGCTAGACAATATAACTAAGTAGATTAAGTAAATTATACAGTATAGTTAGATAAATTAGCAAATTCAAGTTCATAATTGATTTCAAATGAAAATAGAGATAAAACCACGTCAATTTTCTACTTTATCATACCAAATAAATTAAATCAAACCCAATACCAATTTAACCATCGACCTAAATTATAATTTCCCAATTTTCCCAATTTCGACAATTTTCTATAAATTCAATACCTAAATTTCAAAACACGCTAACTTTTAATCAAATACATATCCAGCTATCTAATTAGCTAAATTTATTTCACCATCTTTAAATTTGCCAAATTAAATTCCCGTATCAATCTAGCTATTTTTTATGTCCATTTAACTTATGAGTATATTTTAAGGCCCTAAAATCTTGTCAGCTCAAACCACTAACAGTCTTAGCTTTAAAACTCATCGAAAAGGTTTCTAGAACCTAACACATCGCAATTCTTATCCTAAATAATTTTTTGGTAGAATTTTTATTTAAATATTATCCTTTTGCCGACCTTTAGAAATTTCTCAATATTGCTACCTAATGTCTCTATCCTTGTCCCACTTTTATTTTACAAAAACTCTAAAGAAAACCTAATGAATGGCACCCAAATGGCCTTAAAAAACCAAGAAAAAATTTCTTCTAATTTAACTCTCAAAATAAATCCTAAATGACTACAGACTCATTTTCCTATCAAAGCCCTAATAGGTACTAAATCTTTTATGTTTTATATCTTCTTTAAACTACCTAAAACCTTCATTAATCTCGATTTTTCTTTTTGAGTTTAGGTATATTTAAGAGGGTTTAAGATTAGAGGCAAAAGGAGCTTCACCAAAATTCTAAGAAGTAGGATAGTGAAAGGTTTAATCTTGCATTGCTTCTACAAGTAGGTATTTCGATTAATTTGTAAAGTAATGAAATGTATTAGCAAATAACAAGGTATAATAGTAAAAATACAGAAAATAAAATATATGATTCAGGTGAAATATTATGTATTATTTAGCTTAAGTGAAATATGTTGATTTTTCCATTTTTCTTATGTGATTTGATGGATGTGTGATATAAATATATGAATATGGTACAGTACGACATATATTCTATTTTCATATATTTTATGTGACTTTTCAAATAAATTTTCATGATGAAATCAAATAAATATGCTATTATTTATACTGGATAGAAATTGATCACTTAGGAATACAAGTTTTGTGATATTAGTTAATATATTAAACAAATTTTATTTTTGATTAAAATTTGGAAAATGATAGTTTATTATTTTAGGATAAAATTGAAAAGTTTGATAGTTTTCAACTTGATTTACCATTTTTAAAGGCTTAATAAGCATGATAAATAAGAAAAATAAATAAAACATCAAACGAACTTATTTTTGCATGAAATTTTTATGAATGATATCCTAATATTATAGTGGTAACCTGCAAAGTTTCCTGATTTTTAAAGTTGTTAATATTTAAAAAAAATCTAATTTTGCATGATAGTTTCTAGTAATTTAAGCTGTTAAATTTAAATAAAATAATAAATGAAATTATTTTTTATTGGAATTTACAGAGATGATATTTTGATGTATCTATGATCAAACTAGAAATTTTATTAATTTGAAAATCATTTGCCAATTTTAAAAATTTTAAATTCAGCTCACAATATAGAGTGACCTGAGTTTTTAAATCTAAATAAAATGTCAAATGAATTTATCTTTGAAAAAATTTTTGGGAAATGATATTTTAATCTGTCTACCTCCAAACTGGATTTTTTTTTTAATTTTGAAATTCATTTACTACTTTTAAAAAATAATTTAAATTTGTCTGTCAAGATTTCAACCTTCTTATAAAATGAAGAAGTGCATGTTTTAGCTAAAATAATTATTTAATTTCTAAACCAGCTTGATTAATGTATAGTTAATTATAATTAGTTAACATATGTATTTTTTGAATTATAAGGTTTTTGTCAAATTGAAATTTGATATAAATAAGTTAATGAACTAAATATGATAGTGTAGGCATAGTAAAACTTTTAGATATAAAATTAAATAAATGACTTAGTATGGGCCTAAAAACAATAAAATGAGTTATTGCAAGACATTGTTAAATGGACTTAGTTGACAATCTATCGCTTGATTGAATTAAATGAACTCAAATGGGTTAGATATGCCGAACTAGATTAAAAGGCATTTAGCTATATAGCTTAAATTGGATATTGTAAGCCCCGGAAAATTTCAGTAAATAATTCCAAGATGAACTTTGAAAATAAACCCTAAAAATCACTCCAAATTAAAATCGAAATTCGACTAGTCTTAAATCACGAACGAATCTAGAAATCTCTTAATCTTGAGAAAAATAAGAATTCTTAAAAACAAAATAAGAACTCATCATAATTCAATTCAAAACCACTATGTACGACAAATTCCATACGTAACTCCGACTTATAAAATGGTGTATTATAAAGCCCAAAAGTAAATTATTAAAAAGTAAATAATGATTAACTTTCGGAAATAAAACTTAATTCAAAGAATTCCAAAAATGTTGAAAGATATTAAATACTTACAAAAATCAAATTTAAAATAAATTTCTCAAATCAAATATGTTGTATAAACATAAAATATCAATTTTCAAATTGGCAAAGATCTAAACCGAAAAATCACCTGGAAACCCTAAGTGAAATACAGTAGTTTAAGTCTGGCAATCTAACGCCCTTAACCCTAGAGGCCGAGGTGTAGTTTAAGTATGTAGAATAGCTCGTAGTAATACGAGCTTGCTTAAAAAATCAGATTGGTAAATTTTTGACCTATTTTGAACCCGTTTGGATACAGACTTCGAAAAGCGTGTCTCGGGCTCGAGATATAAAAAATATACCATTAGTACCATTAGACTCGTATTTTCATAAGGATTTCAAAAATATCAGTTTTATAATTTTTCGATAACTAGAATAATTTGATTTTGCGATTATAATCGTATTTCATTACTACCGGTAATTAATCAGTCTTTTGCACTATTCACTTCCATTTCATTGCATAATTTTATTATTCTTATAAAGCCTTATATATTTAGATAAATATTTTATATATTATAGAAAATTTTGTTTTCTAAAATTTAGTTAGTTTCAGGTTTTTACGGGAACAGTTTTTATTTAAGACCCGATACTAAAAATAAAATAAATTAATTTAATAATTAAAAAATATTTTAAAAATATTTTTATTTTCATAAAATAATTTTTTAGAATTATTCGAGTTATAAAAATATCATTTATAGCTCATATTCGCATATTTTGATCATATCGGTAACATATTTGTTGAAATACTAAAATAATTCAAATAATTATTTAATTTTAATTATGAAAATTCTTCCACTCTTTTAAAATTATTTTTCCTAATTTTATTTTGTATTTTTCTTAATAAAAAGTACTTTTTCCAACCCATACTTCAAGTACACATTTCACATATCACTTCTTTTTCACTCCAATCTTTCTACACGTTATGCCCCACTTCATGGCAGATTTTCTCTTCTTTTTGCTGCCCTTGTCCTTTAATTTACACCCAATTTGACTAAAATAAATATATTCCAATCCTTCTTAAAAAAGCAACACATACACATTAATTACACATTTCAATTTCAAGTCAAAATTCAAACAAATTCCCTCCCTCTCTCCTCTCACATTTCACGTGCAGCCCCCTCGCCAAAAAATCTACCTTGTTTTATTTTTTTTCTTCTTTCTTTCAATTAATGCACTCCTTCTCTCTCTCTCTCTCTCTCTCTCTCTTTCATTTACACCTTTTACTCTTTACCATTCCTTGTCTTTTTCTCTCTCTTTTTCCTCTCTTTCTCTCTTCTTTTGTTCTTGTTCTGACAAGAACACAAGCTGCCCCTAGTTCATCTTTGAGCTCCTGCACATATTTCTTCAAAATTCTTGGATAAAACTCTTGTCCAAAGCTTCCATAGGTGATATAGGTAAAGTATAGTGAGAGTTTCATGCATCAAATGACATTCCACAAGCTTAAAAGCTAAGGATGATGATGCCAAAATGAAACACTTCTCTTCTCTATGATTATTATCTTGTATCATTATTATTTTCTTGTTAAAAGTAATATTTTGTAGACCTAACTTTTTGTAGCTTTGATTTTCGTTTATGCCTTAGATCTTGTTATTTGAGTTATTATTTTTGTTATTGCTTATGATTTATGCATATATTCATCATTCACATAACTATCTTAGTATTCATGCATTTATAACTAGTATAATAACTAGATCTAGTGTTTTGAGTTCATAAATGCATTAGACTTTTGTTTTATGTTCATAAACAACTTATAGTAGCATGATGATAGTAGGAAAGTTTTAGAAAGCTCAAGATCTATTTTATTTTCAACAAAATCATTTTTGAAAATTTAGATGAAAAAGGAACCATATTTAGAAAAGTTATTATTTAACTTCAAAATGTGTATTTTTCATTTAAAATGAAGGACTTAGGGAAATAGATAACATAGATGAATGATTTTGATGAGTAAAGTTTAGATCTATGAGTTTATAGTTTACTACCATGGGTATCTTTTATATATATGTTCATATTAAGTGTAGATTTGGTTTTGAACTCAAACAAAAATGTGAAATTCGTATTTACAAACCTCTATTTAAAAACCACTTTCCAAGTGTTAAAATGAAGTTTTTACTTGAGATAATGAAGGCTTAATATATGTATATCATTAAGACTTCTTTTTACAATAATCAAAGGTAATTTTAAAAGTTATTTCAAAATAAAAATCTCATTTTCGGATATAGGTCAAGACATATTTTAAAAACATGTTTTCCAACTCAAAAATGAAGTTTTTATTCAAGATATGGAAGGCTCTTAAGATAGGATATGTAAAGGATGATTTTTCCTAAGTTTGGATGGATTTTATCAAAAGATATGTCCAAAAATAAATTTGGTAAATTGGGATCTCAACCAAGACCAATTTTTAAAACCCATTTATCAACTCCAAAACTCATGTTTTGTGTGAAAAATGAAGGGTTATAATAAGTATCATTAATAGTGATTTTTACATGTTGGAATGAGTTTTGATGAGATTAATGTGTAAAACAAGAAGTAGAATCAAGATAGAAAATTTTAAGTTAGTAGTCAACTTGTAAAATTCGTAACTTTGGATGATGCCATGAAAACACCTATTATCCAAGCTCAAAATAAAAGCTTTATGTAATGAATGGAGTCCTTAAGTAATAGGTATCATAAAGTCTTAGATTTTAATGCATTACACACGTTTTTCCCAAAGGAATCATTCAAAAAGTGGATTACTTTCTAAAAATTCGGATTTTTGAGTAAATCCTATTTGAAAACATATTTGCAAAGTACAAAATGCAAATTTTTATGTAAAAATGAAGGCCTTAGGTAGTATAAGTTATGAAGACTCAATTTTAACTAAGATAACTAAAAATTCCTAAGAATGAATTCGAAAACACTAGTGTGATGTCAAAGTTAGAAAACTAGATTTTTTATAAGTAGTTGTTATTGTGGTCTTGCAAAGTAAAAAGTTATAAAATTTTCTTTTAGCAAAAATCATCAAGATCATGCATATATTAAACTCATCTCATGTCATTCATGTTAGGAAATCATTCATATTTCATGAATTCTTGAATTATCAAATAGGAACATTTCAAGTAATTACAAAACTATTTTTCGGAAATGGAGATCGTTACTAATCAGATCTGATACCTGTGTTTCGTGACCTAAATATTTCAAAACTTGAAAATAATATTAGAATTAGATAGCTCTTTCGAAGTAGATAGAAATCGATATATAATTTGCGAAATTCCGAGTTAAAATGACCAAGTTATGGCCGTTTTAAGTTGAAATTCCCGCTTAGGACGAGAATTACGAATTTGATAGTTTGTATAAGATCGTTTGGATTAGTTTGAGTTGAAATACTTATTAAAGTATTTCTTCCTTTTTAGGTGACCCCGAAATCGACGATTCCCTACTACCGGATTACTTTTACTAAGAGACCGGTAATCCAATGGCCGAGTGAGTTTTTTTTTTTTCTTATTTTGTTACCTTATTTGTGCTTGTAGCTAGTTGGATTAGGATTATAGGAACAAGATAAAAATCGATATGAATGGAGATGGGATATATGATGAGACTGTGATGAATGTATGCCAAAGAATACTAAAGATATCGAAACCACGATTAGTTTGGATAACTGCATTGTTTATATTATTTCTGTTATGTGTATGATATTGGTTGGTCACTCTAAAGAATGTATGAATATTTTGACCTAAGAAAAAATTAAATTGGTCATGCATCGCATCGGACATATAGCATTTGGTAGCATGCTACTCCTACGCAGGTTGATCGTATGGTCCGAGGACTCGTTTGGATAATGAAACCCGGTATCAGAGCTCATTCATGGGGAACTAGGGCACATCGGGGATGCATTCTATGTGTGAGCCTAGCCGAGTCGAGTGCTATGAGCCTAGGGCTTAGGGACTAACAGTGGTCGTGTAGACTTCAATACCATCCCTAACCCAAGATACGGAGGGCGTAAATCCGTTCTGTGTGTGGGTTCTGGATATCCATACATAATTGTTTGCTCATGTGTTTGTTTATGCATAGCATATGGATGATTATAACTTGCTTGTTATGGTACGGAATTAAGGGAATTCTCACTAAGCTAGTGTAGCTTATACCCCAATAGATATTTAAATGAACAGGTTATCTCAAGAATGCTAAGTGGGGATCGATATGGTTGAAGCTGAGAATGATTTCGGGATTCTGGCAGGAAATAAGGATGCTTGAAGTTTTTAGCTAGGTTTTATGTTCTGCCTTGTAATAGTTTTATGTAGTGAAATCTTTTGATGAATTGTAATTGAAGTTTAATGATTTGTATTTTGAAGAATAGTGAATTGAATTTCCTTTACATTGTTACTCAAGTTGTATCAACATAAAATAATCACTCCGATGTGTCTCCTCCATGTGTTAGATGCCTTGTACATAGTAGCCTTTGCGTGACTGAGGCGGTCATTCCTAGGCTTTAATATTGTATACGACGGACTGCCACGTTTAGGGTACCGTTCGGAGCGTGACAAATATTTTACAAATAGATGGGTTTTTTTTTTTTATAAACTTAGAGCTTAAAAGGACTATAAAATTGAATTAATAATTATTTTATGTTTAAATGGACTAAAATAATTCAAATGTATCTAATTAGTAAAAATGTAATCAATTTGATGTAAATGACCTAAAATAGGCTAAGATAGTAAGAATAGGTCTAACTTAACCTAAATAACCTAAAATGAACTTAGAAATTAGTTTAGATCCCACTTGGCTAATATTAATAATTATGAGCTTAAACACTAAAATAAAATTCAATTTGACTAAATAACTACAAATGGACTTAGTTAATTAAAATTGGTCTAGAACACAACCATAGACCCAATAACATAATTTCTATCCAGTTAGGCCTATTTACACTAAATAGGCCTAAACTAAATTCTAGCAACTCTTCTCTATCCATTTAGGGCGTAAACCTTTAAAATATAGATAATACGTAACTTTACGCTTTAGGAGCTTAAATTTCATGATACAGATCCAATGCCCTTACCTATTCCAATTAGTCTTATTCCCAAAATATTTAAATCTATTATTGATTCCAAGTATTGAAATACCTACTTGGGCTTAAATTCTTTCAATGGGTCAAAAGCCATAAATATCCTTAGTGGGCCTATATATGATATTAGAAGACCTAATAGCTTAATTAGGATCTAAATTAAATTTTAATTGAACTTGAACGTAATTCTTAGGTCAATAACAAATTTTATTCTAATTGGACCTAAATTCAAAATAAAACCAAATTTCATCTAATTTAACATTTATATTCTTTAATGGGGTTAATTCCTAAACCCTAAAGCCTGTTATCCTAAAAAGGTAAACATTTAGAGAATTTTTTATTAGGTATAACCTAGGATCCCTAAAGGCCAATACATCTAAATAATAAATTTGATTTCTAAATTCTATGGGCTTACTCTAAATTATCTAAGCCCAACTATCCTAATTAAACCTAACTCAATTATAAACCAAAGGCCTTATAATATGATTGATTGGACACAAAAACCCCACCATGCTTGAAGACTTCTATTCCTTGATATCATATTTACCTAATGAAATAATCTAATTTATTCAATAATTTAATTTTCATGTAAATATAATATTAGTTCTAAATTTTAAGTTTGAAGTAATTTGGATATATGAAAATGAATGTGCAGAAATATGTTTGGTATATTATGTTTATTAATGTATGTAAGTATGTGTAATGCGGTTAATGTTAATGTTTTATATATATTAATATGTGTAAAGTATAATTAATGTTATGTCTCTTATGAATTAATATGTATGTGTTATGTTTAAAATTATAAAAACAACTTTTGAATTGCTTAAGATTTTGTTAGTAGAAATTTTCAAAAAATTTAGCCCATTTTCAAGCTCAAATTAAATTCAAATTAACTCCAAATTAAGCCAAATTAAACCTAATCATACATACCCCAAAAGTCAAACTTAAGATAAATATAAGTCTCAAATTTGATTAATTAGAGCTTCTTTTGGCAGCTCACATTTTCCATACGAATTTTTCCACTTTTCTTTGCTTTCTCTTGTCCTTCTATTCTCAAACCATAAGCCCTAAACCAAAACCAATAACAAGCTCTTGGATTCAACAATCTCTCCAAGCCAAAGCCTCTTCATGTAAGTTGAAGCTAGTATAAACTCTTTGTTCATTTTTTTTCTTGTAATATAGATGTAAAATCAATATTAGGATGAGTTTAATGTCATATGAGTTCAATGGTTTTATATATTAATAAATATTAGGTTGTGTTTTATTGTTGTATGAACTTGTTTATGTGCTATGGAGGTAGTGAGAAGTGTTGAGGAGGATTAAAGTTGATTTGAGTAGTTAAGTTGAAGTGAAGATAAGAGAGGGTTTGATGTGAATGAAGTAGTTTGATGTGTTGTTATGATGTCCAAAGTTGCTAGGATTGGTTAATGTGGTTAAAAGATAGTGTATAAAGTTAAATATGTGTTTGAAGAAGGATTAAAATTGTTATAAGTTATAAATTTTTAAAGTGTAAAACAGAGGAAGTACAACTTTTCGAATGTCTGTTTTTGAGTGTATGCCAGCATCTAGTACTTCAACGCTGCCGGCGTAGAGGCGGTGTTGAATGTGATCAGAATCGATTTTTCTAAAGCTGCTTAAAACGTAGCCTGCTTTTGTAAAGAAATTAGCCAACGTTTATTTTCCAAATCGTACGCTGGCCACTAGGGCTTCAATGCCGCTGCCTTCAATCGGTGTTGAATGCGAACAGAATCAATTTTTTTAATGTCGGGCTTAACGCCACCGGCATACAATTCCAACGCTGCCGACGTTCAGTTCAATTTTGCCTGTATAGATAGGCCGTGTATTCCCTGAGTTTTACAAATTGAACCTTCTTCAATTGTCATTCTATACTTCATATATAATCTTCTAATGAATCTATAAGCTATATAAACATGTTTTATATATGAATTAGATGTTAAAACTATATGTTAAGTTCAATGAATTTCCTTATATAGTTAAATTAGGATAGTGTTTTATATATATATATATATATATATTCTACGTTTGATTATTGATTTGTTTTGATATTTCTAATTTCAGTTAAAGGTTCTTCAATTAATTCCTCTCCAAGTGAATATAGTAATACACTATTGGGTACAGGTACACAATAGCTTGCTTGTTGTATGCTAGGAATAGACATTACTAAAATTGATTTAATTCAATTTCGCTTAATACTTTGATGAACTAGATGTCTATTATGCTGTTTAATCTGGTCCGAGGAGCGGCAAACCTATCATGATGCAATGGCATGTTAGTTAGGCGCTTAACCTAAGTCATGATGCAGTGACTTTATCATGATGCAATGGTACGCTATGATGCAATAGCGATTTGTTTTCGATTAAGTGGATAGCAGATGGGGAGAGTAGTATCCGAGTAACGTTTGCTTAAACTTAGGGGGAAATGCCATGGTTTAGTTCAAAGTTTATGGGAACTTGTGAACTAGGCTCATGTTGTGGACTGAGTTTAAGTAGAATTAGGCAACGGCTTTTGAACCTTAAATGAAGCTATTTCATTATGGAATAGATATAGATGATATAAGTATCAAGACTGTTTATATCAACCCCCTAAGCAGCTGTTGTTGCTCAGGACCGCTAAATTCCCAGAGCGTGATTCCGGGGTTTGAATACCCTACTGTTATTTTGTTAAAAGAAAACTTAACAAAATAATGAATTGACTGTTGATGTATTTCATTTGATTCAAGTTTGCTTGACAAATTGTTTTTGTATTTGTTATTGTGTACTGAGCTTTTGGCACACTTTTGCTGCTTTGCAGGTAATGAAGATGAGTTGTATGATGATTTGGGATACGGGTCAGATTTTGAGAGATTCATGGACGAGTGGGACGAGTAGGACTCGAATGCTCTTGGATTTTGGAGAAGCTTTTGTTCAAAGCATTATTCTCTGTATAGAAGGCTTGTTAAATAAGCCTAAGTTGTAAAAGACCTTAAGATATATTTAGATTATCTTTTGTACCAAGGAACTTATAATTTTTGTAGTGTCTTATATTGACACAAACTTTGTATATATAATGTATATATGTATGGATTGCTTTTATTAGCAATCTTGTTTTGTTAAAAGTTGTTTATAAAGTGTTAGTAGATTTGATCAAACAATTCTCATAAACTATTAGTTTTAGGACAATCTTACATATAATGTAAAAACGTTATATGTGGTTGGAGACTCGATACTCTAAATCACGGGATTAGTGGATCGGGTCTTTACACCTCATTTACATTGTCTTCTACTTAGATGAAAATTATTGCTTCATATTTATTTATGAACTTTGAATATGGGTATGTATCAATGTTATTATGCATGGACTCATTTGTTAAGATTACATAATTAAATTTCTTATTCACTTGTTTTGAAGTTTACTTCAATCATACTATGAATTTATCGACATGTGAATAATTTCTTTTTTTCATTTCCTAGTAAAAAAAATATTTTATTGTGTTTTATAAATTTCTTTCTCAAGGTCATCATTTAACAGGCCATTTTAACATCCAACTGTTGGATACACAATTTTAATATGGATGCAAGGGCAATCGACACACACATCGAAGTCTCAACTGATTAAAGGTTATGCACAATCAGATGCAACATTCAAATTCTTCGATATTAGACAGCAAAGATTCAATAAGCAATTGATGACATTTATAATTGCAATAATGTAGATACAACCAGGACCCATCATATAAATTTTGCGTACATCTCGTAGTACGGCATACGACTTGATCATCTTTCCATGTCTTTCTCCGACCAATACAAAAAAACATCTTAAAGTTGTAATTACGAGTGCTCTTGAACCAAATCAATTCATGAATTATTAAAGCTTGAATCGATTTTTACTTGAATTTTATTTGAAAATAGTCAAGTTTAACTCAAGTTTGAGCTACTTGAATAGTTTATTGAGTCGAGTTCAACTTTATATTGTTTAGCTTGTTTAGCTCGCAAGTCTAATAATCGAGTATGAAGATTAATCAAATTCGAATTGAGTCTGATTATTAATGTTATTTAGTTATAATTGAAAATATTTTTTAATAAATTAAATGAAGTTAATTGAGTTGAGTTCGAGTTTGTGTAGTTGATCTAAATCAAGCTTAAAATTTTAAATTCGGTCAAGTTTGAGTTGAGTTCAAATTTTTATGATTTAGAATTAAATGTGAACTTAGTACTATATCTTCTTGATTCAACTCGTTAATAGTGCTAAATATAACTTCTTATATTAACGGGTGAAGATCACGTTGGATAAAATTTAAAATTTAGACAATTTTTTCATTACCATGAACTTTCAGAGAATAAGAAATTTCAAGAATAGCTTACTCCATTCTTAGCCAGAGTTCTTGAAAAATTGGTTCTCACCTTCTTGGTTCTTGGCAAGTGTTATCCAATAAGTTATGATAAATGATTAATAAAGCTACGACTTCTCAGATTTTTATTGGCTCTTGCCTGCTTGTTAAATTGTGGAAAACTTCCAATGAGTTTTCTCTCACGTTCAAAACATGGAATTATAGTAAATAAACATACTATAAACCACGTAACATGTTCCTTATCCAATAATTTCCTAAAAGTGTGAAATGAAAATGATATGGGGCGACAATAATAGCACTTGCTACGTCAATCCCTTTGATCAAGTTGCTCAAAAATCAACAAAGTGAAAGATGTCATTGAAAAATTAGATCCATTGTGTAAAAGAAAAAAGAAGAAGTGGAAAACGATGAACTACTTACTGCAAGTGTGCCATGCTTTGATAATGATCTATGCTAGATTCCTCATTGTGGGGTATAGAGAAAAGGTGGCTTTGTCCCACTATTGTGTGGGGTTGTTTTTGTTATGTGTTGTGACCTTGTGGGTCTATGTACACGGAATAGTGCTGATTCATTGCCTTATCTTTCGATGTTAGTTTGCTTTAAGATGATAGATAAAGATTCCAATATTCATTTTTTTTTTTATCCATTGTGGAGGAGGTTGGAGAAAACGATGGAAAATGATGGTGAAGTGATGCATCTTTAGTAAACATTATTATGGACTCGGGAAAAGATGACATAAAGCTGAATTGTTTATAGGCAAGTAACTACGTTCCTATCCTAGATTGAAATGGCATAATCTACTATTGCTGATAAAGGAGAGGGACGTCTTATTATTTTTCATTTTCTAATAGTAACTTTTTTTTTATCTTCTCTCTCTCTTTTTCCCAGTTTCAAGGGTTGTTGGGCATAGACATAGGAATGGCTTGGTTCCGAACTAGAAACCGAACCGGCAGTTCTAGAACTGGAACTGGACCGGTTGGTCGATTCTAGAATCGGCTAAGAAACCGCCGGTTTTCTGGTTCCTAGATAGTTCTAGGTGGAGAACCGAGTGGAATCGAGTGAAACCGACAGTTCCAACAAACTATCTATTAAAAAGACAAGAATTATGTAAAAAAATTTTAAAAAATATATTAAATATATAATTATTTAATGTTTAAACTATTTCATATTAAATAGTAAAATTTATTACCTATTTATAATATTTAATGTTTTATTATCACAATATAATAAACATAACTGAAAATTATAAATAATTTAATTTATATAAAATTCTCCTAAAAGCAATATTCATTATTTAATAAAGTGGGACTATTTTTGTGTATTATAATTTTCTTGTTATCTTTAGAGTATTTATGATCTCATATTACTAATTATAATTGATATTAGTTGTGTTTATATATAAAAAAATACGCATTCTAAAAAAATTATTATAAAATTTGACTAAATAATTTAATACTTTTAGACCCAATAATTAATTATTTTGAGTTTAAATTTTATTTTATTAAAATATAATTTTGTTATTTAAAAAAATACGGTTTCATGATTCCAAAACCGGAATCGGGAACCGCCGGTTTCATAGAACCAGACCGGAACCGTGGGAGACGATTCAGTTCTTTATTTTTAGGACCCGAAACGTAGTTCCGATTCGATTCTCTTCTTGAACCATGACGATGTCTAGTTGGGCGAAAGAAAAAAAAAGTTACATGGGTGGAGAAAATGTTCTTTTGATATTATAAGCTCTATGCTATGTACACATAATACATAAATATTATTGAAGTATTAATATATGAAATAAGAATGATAATATTATAAAACTATCAATTTCATCTTTTTTCGCATGAAAATTTTATTAGTATTTACATATATATATATATATATATTATTCCATAAATCTTTTCTCAAATGGTGAAGATATCATGCATCAACACGCACTGGTTAAACCTAGGATTGGTGGGTGGGTCCCAAGTTTTAGCCAGGTCCAAAATAAAAAAAAAATGAAATTTAAAAGAATATATTCTAACATTTATAGTAACAACATAAGAAATAAGTATACTTGAAAGTATGTTGCTTGGGATTAATACAGACTTCTATCAAAAGTGAAATTTCTTTTTATAACAATGCGAGATTTGGTTTTGTATTGTAGTCCGTGTTGCTAACATCGCATATAATGATGAATATATTTGTGTATAATACAAAATCCTAAATAATTATTTTAAAAAATGAGGTTAAATACTATACACTCGTAGGCCCAATTGTTATCTTAAGTTTAAATTTTACATTTCCACTTATTTGAAATTAAAGTTTCTTAATTCTATAATGCAATTTAAAGTGGATAGTTTGTAAGGACCGCTATCACCCCTATAATAAAAATAGGTGATAACAATCTTCAATCACATTAATCAGCAGAATTATATGAAGGTTATCAATAGAGGAAGTGTTTGAAGAATTATTTGCCTAAACCTTCAATACTCAACAACAAATTTGAAAACTATTGATTTTTAAAACTTGTAATAAAAACACAACATCACATTCATCATATATTACAAGATAAACAAGTTTAAGATATATATAGCTAAGTTTAGATATTACAAACAAAGCTTCTTACAAGCATTATGCAAAAGCCACAAAGGTAATTCAGCCTATAACATCAAATATAACATCAAAAGATTCCATAACTAGTCTATTACAAAATAGGAATTTCATCTTGGTCCATGGTCATATCTAGCCCTCCAGGTCATCTAGAAAATCCTCAAAGTCGGTACCATAACTCATATTCACGTAAAACTCATCTTGGTCATCATTTGAAATAGTTAAAAAATATGTGCCAAAGGCCCAGTACACAAGTAACAAATACAAATGCGAAGTGATCCACACTGCTTAAAACTAAATGCAAAATGCAACAATTATTAGATTATTAGTTAATCTTTAATTAACCAAACAACTCTGGAGTATTCAAACTCCAAACAACAGATTTTTGGGGAACCTGAGTAAACGATCTCGATGCTCGGGGGTTGATATAAGTAGCTCAGATACTCATATCTCCTAGATAATTTTATCAAAAACGAAAAAGTAATCTCATTTAGGGTTCTCAGCCATTTCTCGACTTCACTTAACCTAATCCATCATATCACATAATTCAAATGTTCCCATAAACATTGAATTAAATCATATTACATCCTTCAATAATAAGCAAGTGTTATACCGATACCGAATACCTTATCAATTACCTACTGAATCACTTATGAAGTCATTTCAAAATGACAAGGGTGGTCTAAGCGCCTAAACTACCATGCCCAATCTGAGTATGGTACCGCTCTCCGAACCAAATTCAACGGTAGAAAAGACACTCATCCATCCAATTATAAATTTTCTTAATTAAAGTAATTTTAAAGGATGCTTATCTGAACAAAGAATCAAGCAAATTACTGCGTACCTGAAGTAGCTAGGGAACTAATAGGGTTAGCCGAGCAATGATCTATCACTGTACAAAGAAAATATTGAATTTCTCACTTAGTTCAAACACAACACAACTAGTTTCAAACATAACCAATCAAAGAAATTCAAATAAATTATCACAAGATCATAACATGGCATTTAAAATCATACAATATCATACAATACTCAACAAATATTCAATTGATCATATATCAAGCTTTGGAAAATATTTGAGGAAGTTTTTGAAAATGGGAACTGCAGGGGACACGCCGGCCTTGAACGCCAATGGTGTTGATCCTGTGTAGTCTGCACTAAAAACTTTACGCTTGCCATCGCTGGCAGCGTTCAACAAGCGCCGGCCATATTGTGGTCTATGCCAGCAGCTTTTAGCCGATATAGACTGCAACTCCAATTTTTCAAAACTTCCGAGAGTTCCACGGGGATAGTCCACGCCCGTGGATACCCTTAACTCCGATAGTGTTGCCGTGTACGCCGGAAGCATTGACCCCTACACCGGCAACGTTGGGACAGCGGACACTACAACACATATTTTTTGAAAAATTGTCGATCTCCCTGTTTCGAAACACAAAATTTTTACCACATTTCTCATTTCCAAACTTCCTCCAAACTCATTTCTAACTCCAATCTTCAACCCATATGTATTCTAACTCCTTTTAGTATACACAATCTTCACTTTGAACTCATCAAACATCTATATTTACCATTTCAACAAAATTCTTCATTCACCCTTCACATTACAAATTAACTACTCAAAACCATCTCAATTCTACTCATTCCCACACACTTCCAAATTCATATAAAACACATACTATAAAACTCCTATAGCAACATAAAACTATTCAAACTACCATCAAAGTATAAAAAAATCATCGTATCACCCTTTAGAAATAAACCTTATCTAATAAAGCATAACTTAAGTACACATAAAGCAAGAGAAACACCCTTACCATAAGAAATTTGTGCCTTGGTTTAGGAGTGTTTTTTGCATCCTTTGAGGGTTTAATTAGTGGAAGATGAATGGTCTAATTATATATGGCCATTGGAGAGCTTTTGGAAGAGTTAAAATGAGTTTTTGAAGCTTTTTGAAGTGTGTTATGTTGTTGGTCGGAATTTTGGACGAATTTTGCACTTTTGGAAGTTGATATTTATCCATTTGTTGATTTAGTGGTTGCCAAATTAAGGCCTTTAATTGGCTTGGCTTTGGCTAATCAATGAGCTTGTATCTTGGCTAATTAAGGGGTATTGGGATTACTTTGTAAGTGAAATTTTCTGCTAAATTTAGGCTTAAATACATGTATAATTTACTTGTCGTTCTATTAATTTTCATACATTCTAATACACTTTAAAATTTTGAACCCAATATTTAAACATTCTAAAGTATTTAATTATTTTTTAAACAACAACACAACTTATATTTCATGGCATCAACATGAATCACATTTAGCACACTTCAAAATCATATATAATTTCAATAACCACATTTATAAAATATAAATGAGAAATTCATGGCTATTTATAGTTACACGGATCTGAAATCAGCTCGGCTATTTTACCTAGTTTCAGTTTCAAATCCATCTTTCTTAGACTCATAAGCACGTAGTTTTGGATTGGTTTTAAACATTACACTACCTTTACTCGGGTATGGTTATATATATAACGCTGGTAATAAAAGAAAGAGTTAATATGGCATTTGTTATCTGAATCTTAATTTAAATGTACATTTAACTACCTAAACTTTAAAAAAGGTAATTTAATATCTCATTTATTTATTTATTTATTTATTTTGTGTTCATTGATATCGTTTAGCTAACAAAACTTAATTCTATTTATTAACCTGACTTTTCTTATTGAATGAGGAAACTCATGTATGTCAAATAGCAAATAAAAAGTAAAAACCTAGAAAATTATACAATTAAGCAAGTGAATTTCACACACATTCTTGAATTAACAATTAAATAGGTAGATTAACTCTTAGCAACTATAATGTGTATAATATGCTATTTAATTGCACAATATTCTAGTTTTGTATTACTTATTTAACATGTGTCACTTACTAATATATCCCGAATTTCACTAGATTAATTAAAAAGTGAAACAAATAGTATAAAGATATAAGAAACTTGGAACCAAATTCAAACCTAAATTAAAGACATTAAACTAAGTAATTCAATTAGGTAGATTGAATGAAATAGATAGTATGGTTAAGTGAATTAGCAATTCAAGCTAGTAATTAATTTCAAGTGAAAATAGAGATTAAGCGATATCAATTTCCTATTTCATCATCCAAATAAATCAAACCAAACACAAATATCAAATTAGCATTTACCTAAATTGCAATGGTCCAATTTTCCAAATTTCACGATTTCCTTTAAGTTGAATACATAAATTTTTCGACACCTTAATAATGACCAAATACTTATTCAACCATAAATTTAGTTTGAACATTTTCAATATTGCCAATAATGTCAATTGTTTTTCTTCTACTCTCATTTTGCAAAATGAAACCTTAATGCACCCTAAATTGACCACCATTTTACCTCTCTTTCACTCACATAAATTTTTCTTTATTTTTCTCTCAAAACATATCCTAAAACACTAAAATCATTTCTTTTGTCAAAACCCTAATAAGTGTAAGGACCCAAATAAGCTACTAAATTAAACATTCAAATCCAGCTCCCCAACCGCATATAACCTTCAGAAGTTACACGTAAGACTGTCTGTAAAGAGAAAGTTTGTAGAATTACTTGCTCAAACCTGTTACAAGAACCATTTGACATCATCTCATAAAAGAAATTCATATATCATATTACAAACTTCCTTACCACTTGCATAAACAAGACAACATGAATACTACTTAAATTTATACAAACATAAGAGTTTCTAAACTTAAACTCTAGGTCATACTTAAAATAAAATTACATATAAGTTATATCAAAATACCTAAAAACTACTACATTGTTCCAGACATATTCCTTCTATTCTATTACAAAAGATTTTCCTTTATAGAGGTCGGGGTTCTTAATCATCCAAAAAGTATTCAAAATTAATTTCTTATCTCATTTGAGTATAAAACTCATCATCATCGACACCTAAAATAGAAAATTATGAGCCAAAGGCCCAGTACACAAGTAACAAAAGCAAATATGTAGTGACAAGCACTCTTAGACTAAATGCAATACATCAGATATTCATTTATTATCTATTAATTAAGTTTATAAGTCAACAAAGGAATATTCAAAGTCCAGATACAAGCCATGGGGTATCTGGGGATCCTAAGTAATGACACAACGCTCAAGGGGTTGATATAAGCAACTCGAATCCTATACCACCTAGATGATATAACCAATAAAGAGAAAAGTAATTTCATCTAGAGTTAATAGTCGTTACTCAATTTTATTTAACTTAATCCATAATATCACTTAGTTCAACCGGTGAAATAAACAAATATTACACCGATACTATTCTCTCTATAAATTACCCATCGAGCCTCTTATAAAAGTCATGGCACTATGACAAGGGTGACCTAAGCGCCTAAACTACCATCTCTACAAACCATATTCAATAGCATAAAGCAAAATAATACGAACATTTTTTAAAACCTCTTTAATTAAAATCAAGTTACGATATACCTATCCTAAGTAAACAACAATAAAGTTATTGGTACTTAACTTGTCATGTTTAAGATCAGAAGATGCAATCAACTGAGGATTTGAAGCTGTAGCAAGAAATTCATTCATATCAAAATCACTAATTCTCATTTAAATTTTCATCACAAATAGTTACTAGGTGCTAAACATTCATTTATATTCAAATGAACTCATACAATAACAAACTTATTTTTATATCCCATAATAGATTCATATAATCTTTTTAAATAATCACAAACTAGGAAACAAATAAGGAAAAACATATAAAATAATAAAATTATTTCAGACAAAAATTATTATTACTTATTATTTAAAAAAAAAATAGATACAGTACTGTTCATTGCCCATACAGGGCCGTTTGAGGGTTGTATAAATTTTAGAACAAAATCAGTAAACCAAACACCCCTCCAGACGGGCCTGTATGCAAGACTATTTCAACCAAGGAAATTTACTAAAAATGGTTTAGAGAGAGCAATACCCTCCAACGGGCCTTGTATGCATGCTATAAAGACCCGACCCACTTAACCCAAATATTAAGTGTGTTAAATCTCCCGACCACGCATAATACCTAAATATTAGAAAGATATTCAAGCATTACACGTAAGGTCGTCTTAAAAAGAGGTATTTGTAATGGCTACCTGTTTAAAACAGATATAACATTCACATGATTTGAACTAAGAAACACCACCACTACATAAGTAGTGGGTCATCACCTATATACAAGACATACATCATATATATACATTATTGCTTCCTAAGGACATATAAACATAGGAACTTACTTAAAACGCAACTATATTACAAAATAATTCAAATCAAAATACATTCCAAGACTTAACAATAAGCCTAAACACTTCACAAAAATTACATCAGAAGAAATCCTAAGCATATACTAGGTCTTTCTCCTCCTAGCCATCCATAGAATCCTCCTAG